>WURS02166851.1:0-21291 GCA_011762765.2 Rhinocypha anisoptera
TCCTCCCTCCACCCCTCCATACCCCCCCTCTCCGCCCGCTCATATCCCATCCCTCTCCCTCCCCTCCTGCCCCTCTTGCCGATGTGGTCTCTGAATATCTAAAGTTCAGACCTCTCAAGGGGGATCTCTCCGTGGGGCTGAAAGGTCTCCCGACGCGTTTACTTCCTTTTCCCTCTCTTAATACTTTATAGTCTGCCCCATAGGCGACTTTTATTCCACCTTTGATCAATTTTCTTACTCCCAAGATACCGTTCATGAAATTGCTTACTTTGCCGTGCATTATACTTATATAATATATGTAAATCGTCGCTTTCTCCATCATCTTCCAAAGTTAATGCTTCTATATAAGATGGCCGTATATACGCCGTATATAATATATATATATATGTTCACGAGTAAAAACTCATACGTAAACAATATACTTAGTTGACAGCCACTGGGATGACGATGAAAAACACACAGAGAACAGACATATATAAACACTCACGATTAGCAGTGTCCAATAATTTTGATGGCGCTACCAAACTACCTAAGCCTTGAAAAAGATGGTTGCGCCATCGAAATTATCGGACCCTGCTATTCGTGAGTGTTTATATATTTGTGTTCTCGTGTGTTCTTCATCGCTACCCCTGTGGCTGTTAACTAACTATATATATATATTTTTTTTTTTGGAACGCACCCTGTACATACAGTATAATCGTAAAGTGTAATATAAGTGTATCTATATAGCTCATCCATGGTTTATATCTCAATGTTTATTTACCAGGCTATACAATTCATTTCAATGAATTCAACAGATTTCTATTGTTTTTCAGATGTGCTTCTCAAGGTTTTACGAGAAGAAAAATTGGATTTTCAAGCCCATCTTAGTATCTGATTCCATCATTCCTCCGGCGATGGATTGAACTCACCGAATTTAATGGTAGGCTACTCTTATTACTCATTATTTCAACAAATCTCAAGTGAGCAGGCATAAAGCACCACTGTTTGGTGGTTAATTCGATAATTGTTAGTTCCCATAAGCCAGTTATGACTCGTGTTAAGAGTGTAATGAATATCTTTCATAAATATGAGTCGAACACGGGTATATGACGTATGGCATTAATTGTCACCAGAATCTATTAGAGCCTTTCGAGGACCTATTATTACAGAACAGTTTATATTAAATACATATATGTATATGTACGATATATATATACATCGCATATGTTAATTCTCGTAATATATATACGATGTTAACGATCTATGTTAATAACGTCGATTTTTGTGTCTCGGAAGAAAAACCTAGAAATATAAAATTCTTATTCTAAAAATGGTCGTTCTCCGGATTCAAAATTACCATTGGTTTCGCCCGTAGGAGTTAAAATTCACCCGTCTCGATTGCGAAACTTTCTAAAAATGCCATTAGCGCTCATTGCGGGCCCCCCCCCCCCCCCCCTCTATCTCCCTGCCCCTCACTTAATCCCCCACCCCTAACCACTGAGAGGGAGCCCCCTGTTCCCACCTCTCGCAACTCCATTAAGGATGCGAAACCACCTCATTGTCTCCACAGGTAAGGTCAAATACAGTTAGCCATGAGTGAAAATACGTTGATAATTTAGAAGGGAAACTGCTCCTGTTTGCATTTATTGCAAACAGGAGCAGGTATTGAACAAATTGCATTGTGAAGGCATTTATAGTTGTTTTCAAGCATGTAGTGAGGAATATAAAATTGTCCCGCATGATGTTGGATGATGTTCTGCTATTTTGTTTTTGCATGTGAGTGGCTTCATTCTGAGTGTAATACATGTGACCTAACATTTTCTTTTGGGTGTGCATGTGAATGTTTGATGGTGCCTCACCTCCTGCCACAAGTCCTTGCGGCGGCTTGTAGGTTAAATCTGGAAGTAGAAGTATACTGTAACAATTACTGTGAATACGAGCAGTAAAGACTATATTTTAATGCATCGGAAATGTCAACTCTCATCTACAGGGACTTTTAAAATCACCTGGTAATGTAATATCATAGAATTCGAAAAGAGCACTAATAAATACAAATTAGTACAAATACAAAAATTCCATAAAATTATAAATTTACTCGTACGCCATTGTAAGTGTGTTCACATAAATACTTCCTTTAGATATAATATTTTTAGACCAACGTTTACTAATGGAAACAAGATAAGAAGTCAGAAAAAATAATATAATTTTAAACGGACAAAAAATGACTGATTTTGAAGTAATGGATACCTAAATAAATAAGGAGATAGATTGTACATAATTATTACTATAGTTTACGGCATAGAAATAATTTCAACATTCATAATGGAGTTCATATGAAGAGTTGCTTGTAAATAGGCCTAGGAAAAATGAAACATTTTGACGTACAGCACACTAAAATTATGTTATTAATAAAATCTTCCTTTTAATTATATTCTGGATAATAATATAACGTAATTGAAATAACTTTATATTGACTAGAATTTAATTTATGAATATTTTAACTAATTTCACCCATTATTTCCATATTTGTTCTATTTATTTTTATAATGTTTAACTGCTTCCCACTAATATGTTCCCATTAGTCTAACTGCTTCCTATTAATATGTAATTAAACTATCGATAAATCCATTTAAAATATAATTTTATTTTTTTAATGATCTTGCACAAGAGAGCCAGGAAAATAATGCAAATTAAAATGGATTATTCATTGGATATGTTAGTTCTCTGGAGTATACTAATTCAGTGTTTAAAAATTCATTTCAAAATCATACGAAATTCACTGCTTTAATGTATTTTCATTTTCATCTTTTAGGGATTTTATTAAAAATAATTTATTTTTTATTTTAAGCCGGATGTGTAAAATATTTTTGTCCAATAAGCATTACTTCCTCTATACCTCTACAATTCAAATGTACCTAACAAAAATTTATTAGTATCACCAATATTTTGTGAATTTTGAATTTCAAGCAATGTAAATTGTTTGAAATTTCGTATGTAATGAATATAATTATCAATTTCATCATTAAGTAAAAATTTTACTGCGTATTTTCAAAAGTTATTTTAATTTGATAATTTTACAGCTTTTAATTACACAATATTATATTTTCTTGCAATTATGCCTAAAACCTTTAACTCCAGCAATATCACTTTTCCACTCAATTTCTTCAATTTATGTCTAACGGAAAATCATAGAATGCCTAAATTATTTTGGAAAATCTCTCGCAACCTCGGATTTTAATATGCGATTTTGTCATTTGCTTGACTAAAACTATGATCATTTATATTTGGATAAGCACAATAATACATCTCGCATACTCCGAAGCGTCTTAAAAATATGAGAGCCATTGAAATACATTTGTATCATCAAGAGTAACCTATATTGCCTTTGCATTATATCCGAATTTTATTTTATAACACTATGAAAATGATTCTAGATTCTATAAAATCTTTGGCAAATAATGAAATTAATGTTAACTCTCCAGGACTTTCAGAAGTAATTTTTAGTTCGTTACATTTATCTCGACAAGAGGCAAACTGTAAACGGAGGAATCCGCGCAAGAAATCCGTCATAGTGCAATTATCGAAGTCGTTTCTTATGAGCTTGAACGTGAAAGTGACACGAAAGGCGACATATATGATGACGTTTCTAAGTATAATCCCTGCCGTAATTGAAGTCGGACTACATTTTCGTGTCGCCAGCCAGACACGTAGTACATCCGATCAAAGGAAGAGAAGTATGCCATCTGTGATCATTAGACTGGCAAAGAAGGATTGACATACTCTGTCATCTGACATTAAAAACTGATTTTAAATTATGTTCAAAACATTTAACAATATCTATACATGCGTTGACGAGTTGACACGTTCAAGGTTTCTGCTCCTTATCTTTCGCTTTCGGTCACCTGCAACTGTGTAGATTTCCTTCATGTTGAACAAAGAAGAACAGGGATTGAATACTGTAACAAATCGTTGAAATGTTTTTGTTGCAATCTTACAAGTTGCTTCCTTCTAATTTAAATTTTCAAGGAGCTTTTATTGACAAAGAGATTGCCGTTTTCCACTATTTAAGAAAGAAAAAAAGTGCCATCTCCTTTTATTTAATACGTTCGCATTTCACCGTATCACGCCTGAAACTATGCAAGTCGTCCAAGGTGCTAACATTTCTTCACACAAGCCCATAACGATAAGGTATACAAACCCTCTTTCGTTCCCAAGGAGCCACAATCAATTGCCACAAAACACCTCTAAGAGCAAAGTTGCCATGCATTCCTACAGTGACATCTGATAATTTTTAGTAGTTCCTTGTATTTAAAGGAAGCACGTAAAGGTGCCTATTTGGAAAAAAAAGTCATCCGAGTCAAAAACATTTTATGTCCATCGCTAATACGATTACTTCTCTAAAGATTAGTTTTGGAAATGATGACGATGCATTATGGTTTTATGGAGCGTTTGTTTATTATTAATAGTCATTTGGTGATTCCTCTACAAGACATATCCCGGGTCTAAAATTTTCTGAATATAATACGTAATCTCTAGGTGCAAGGGGAGACCAACCGAGTATGGGAATTTTACACAGCCGGAGATGAGCTCTGACCTCAACCATTAAACCCAAGTTGATTAACGCGATGACGATGGCGTCGGAAGTGATCTTCTGACGTATACATATATGCCATTAGGATCTCATTTCCCTCCAGGCGCTTAAATTTTCTCCTCCTTTCCTTGAAAACGCACAAACGGGGAAAGCCCCCCCCTCCAAGATGTAATCATTTCGCCTTTTTTTTGTTATTTTTCGACGGGGTGGTATCACGCGACGGTAAAACCGGACGCCCACGTCAGCCCCGGGTGACGAGGTGAATTTCCGCCTCCGCGCGATCCCAATCAGCGGCGAACTCGCAGACGAAGATTAATGGAGTCTCTCTTGTCGGCCATTAGCGACTTCTGGGGCTGTCACTTTAGCGCCGCGACGTCACGGGACAGATGTCCCTTTCTGATACTGATGGGAAACAAACCTTGCGGAGCCCACTGGAAATCCCTCGGAATCCTCGTTTCACTTATTCGAGGAGGCATCGAGGGTGTTAAGACTAGTTTCCTGAAAATAACGACTTTCTGAACTTTCTTGGAACGTTTTCACGTCGTGTCGTTTCTATAACAGTGACACCACCCACGATACCGAAATCTAAGTTCACTATAATGCGGTCGGTAAAACGTGATATTAAAGTGAAAACTTGTTAATCTTTAAAGTGCTATTAAATGTGTTCGCGGCGGAAGTTTTTAAGGTTATTTTTTGTTGACCTTTTTATTGGCGTTTTGACAGGAAATTCTTAATCTCTAGAAACATTTTCGTGTAATTTTTACGATAAATTTTTGTGTTAAATGCGTCTAAACTATGTGTTTTGTTTGTAAGGCAAAAACGAGGCAAATATTTAATTAGTGCCCGCAGCTATTTGAGACTATAATTATAATTTATTCCCACACTTTGTGCTACTCGCTATTAAATAATGTCATGGAAAATATTTTCATTTCATTTCGTCTTAATGAACCGTTTAAAATGATATGCGGAACATAACATAAAAATATATTTTATGTTATGTTATACCGTATAAAATCCTTTACTCTTTTAATAATTCCTATTTTTTACCTTTAAAAATAATTTTCTTTTGCCGGAAAGCCAGGCACATTTTTGTTACTGGGAAATATTTCCTGGAACATTGTGGAAAGTTTTTGCAAGAAAGTATAACAATTGAATTATAAAATGTAAAATTTATCCTCCTTCCAGAGACAAAGAGTTGAGTAAGGATTTCGTTTTAAGGGACTCATCCTGTTCTCTTCTCATCAATTTGGTCAAAATCTCGGAAAATATTTACCGGGGTTCCTAAAAAAAAACATATGGAGTAAATCTTTTGCGACTGAAATGATTTAAAAAACTTTTTTGGTGGCCATAAAAGTGTTTTTAGGGAAGGGCATCCATTTAAAACTCCACTCCGCTATACCGTCTCCAATCGTGATCTCGGTGACTCGGGGAACGGGGTTGGGTCTTCGAGTTTTTCTCTCTGATTGTCCCAATTTTAAAACGAGCCCCGCGGTAATTCCCCTCGGTGAGACCACAAACAAGTCCCGAGATTCGACCGTCTAATCTCCCTCGTATTTCCGCGGAGAAATTTCCCGCGACTGCCGAGGGCACAGCGCTTGATTCGCTCACTTCCCAGCCGGTCATTCCGACCACCGCGTCCTGTGGACCCTGCCCTATTAAAAAAAAAAAACAAAATCTCTCCTTCGTGTCTATCCCCCCCATCTCTATATTTTCGGCTCCGAAACGTCTTGCTTGCACCCGAAGAAATTTATGGTTTATTTTTCTGAAGGTCACTTTTTACTTCTGATGACTTTTTTTTTAAATGTGATATCAGATTCCACCTCCACTGGATCCCCTCGATAATTTACTCAGTAGAAAAAGAATGATCAGTGTCCTTCTAAAAACTCGTAGAAAATATTTTAGTCGTGGCTCAGGTAAAAAGAAGCTCAGGGAAGAATGTTTCTTTGTGAATTTTCAGGTAATTATAATGAAACATTGAAAAATCTTCCTTATCCTTCCAGTGACCCTCCGTTGACCTCTTAATGACCATTTCCATAACATTAGAGGTCTTTCCTTTTGGAAAATACAAGACCGCGTCTGTAAAATTAGGCAGTCTCTGACCCGGAAATATTTTAGTTGCAAAAGATACATTCTGATTACTTACTCTCTCCAATCTATTATTATGATATTATACATATATAGGTTTTGTTTCTGTGCATTATATTGTACAATACATATATTGGCCGGTCAGGATAATCTGAGGGTAGCGCGCACGCCGGCTAACCCAAAGGTCGTGACGATCGTGGGTTCAAGTCCCGCCTGCGGGCATGAGTTGGGTGTTGTTCTTGTCCATTAAGGTTTCTTCAATGAATTGAAGAGGTGCGAAATGACGGTAGCCGTCGAAGCATCCTATGAACAAAAATACTACTATAACTACATATAAAGCAGTGCTATTTATAAACATAATTGAATAGGCAAAAAGAGATTTATGAAGCATGTATCCCTCCAGAACTTAACAGCTAGCCTCTCTCCCAGTATTGAAAATAAATTTGCTTAATCGTGTTTTGAAGCAATACGACGATGGTTCACTTGGGATGATGACTCGGCGGTGGGAGTGAGTTCTACGAGATAACTGACGCGATAGGAGTTGCGGAGTGTCTCACTATAAAAGCGAGTCACTACTGATGGCTAAGGTTTGTGGGTCTGACTGGTCCGGTACTCGTGGAGATTGCGAAGAAAGTAGTAAGATAATTGTGTACGCCAGTGTTCAAAAATCTTATGAAGTAGATCGGACGGCAAAGCGTTCCCTACGTCCGGTGGTTGCGACCCTAAAATGGGTAAACGTATCAGGTTCCAGTATTTATCAAAGAGAGAGAGAGAGAGAGGGAGGGAGAAAGATGAAGAGGGGGCAGCAGGTAGATAGTGAAGTGGCCAAAAGTCGTGTGTTCGGCGGTGGGCACGTCGTTTCCATGGAGTGGTGTGATAGCGATCAAGATTGCTCTGATTTCAAAGTATGTGTAACCAATCGATGCCAGTGTACGGAAGAAATGAAACTAAATCCAGCCACCAATCGATGCTATGATTCACGATTACGGTTAGGCGAACCTTGTCATTCGGATGCACAGTGTGGAGACAGAGCCCAATGTCAAGCATCGCTCAATCGGCACGGCAACACGACAAAACGCTGTCTTTGCCCAATGTTCACCTATCCTGACTTTCAAACAGGCATCACATGCCTAGACGGGAAGGTAAGACTTGGTTGGCCATGTCACAGGTTGGACGATGAGTGTGGTAATAACGCGGTGTGTGCACAAACCGATGACAACAAGTACAAGCTCTGTAAATGCCGTGAAGACTATGTTGGAACTAATGGTGTGGATTGTAAGTCAAAGGAGGAGTACAAGCCGTGTGTCACCGACTGGCAATGTGGCACCTTTGGCAAGTGCGATTACGGCCAGTGTCTTTGTCCCGAAGGCTACGAGAAGAGCTCAACTGGATGCAGTTCATTGAACACCGCCTCAAATGCGGTTGGAAGCGTCAGTTCTGCGATTGCATTTCTGATCATTCTTGTTGTTACCATCTACTTGATTCGCAAGCGAAGACTTCAACTGCGTGCTCAAGAAGCTAAAATTATTCGAAGAGAAATCATCACAATTCAAAGCCAGTCTATTCAATCATAGTCTATTCAACTTTGTCATAACTCTTAATTCATTGATTAATTTCTTCTGTAAAATATGTAGTTTATAAAAATTAAAAAAATAATTTAAACGGAAATATTCTGCAATGCAATTTATTTTTTATAATTATACTTAAATCATTAAATTGTTAAATCGTGAATCATTAGTCTGCAATCCAAGTGCACCAGTCAATTGGTTTTTCATGATATAACAATAAAATAAATATAATTTACCTGCAATAGGAACTGTTGCCAAGTCTATCGATCAAGGTCACTGGGAAACAGTCAAGACAACAATCTTTATTTTGAGTTAAGAGTTATATACGATAATATATAATAATAGATATAAAGTTGTCGAAAATCACTAAAGACATTAATGGATTGATTGACGACAATGCAATTACTGTGCCTCGGCATAGCTTTACTACTGGTGCTCGCTGATTTGGTGCGAGCCAGTGAGGTCGAGCCGGGTCAGTGTGTGAGCGATATTGAATGTGGCACACACGCCTACTGCAGTCGAGTTCTTGGTCTGTGTCTGTGCGACCCGGGTCACCACAAAGTGTTCAACTCTAGTGTCGACTGTGTACCTTCTGTGCCACCTGAGCGTTTGCTTTCCTGCCAACAAAGCGAAACATGCTCGCCAAACGAAGGCAAGTGCGACCTAACCAAGCACCAGTGCACATGCCTTGAAAACTATGCTCTGGAACGCAACGGATATGCTTGTTACTACAATAAGCGTCAGTTGACCGATCCATGTCAAGATGATGCCGAGTGTGGTTTGAATGCTTCTTGTGATAGGGCTCGATGTGCGTGCAACAAAGGGTTCGTGGATGATTTCAACGGAATCGACTGTCGAAGAGCTTTGCAAAGACTCGGTGGTCACTGTGACTTCGAGAATGAATGTGGCCGATTTGCCAAATGTCAAAACGGTCGGTGTTTTTGCCGCGACACCTATGTGCCTTTCATGGATGGAGTCAACTGCCAACCAACTGACAGTTGTTCCAGTGATCACGAATGTGGTCGCAACGCTGTTTGCTTCTACCAAAGGTGTCAATGCAACGAGGGATTTCAACGAGCCACACTCAACAACGGATGTCAAAAGACTAATAATGCAGCTGTAATTGTCTTCAGTGTGTTAGTTGGAATCATGTTTCTCGCTTTTCTTACTGTCTTTGGCATTCTAATTCGAAGACGCAATCAGCGTTCAAAGACTGCTTCTCCGAACAACATTGTGCCAGTCAACAATCGAACAGAGATTCAATCTGTCGCGGGAAATGTCAATCAAGCAACAACTCCTAGACTGGAATTTTTACCAACGAACAGTGCTATCTCACCTGGAGCCGAGTATCGAACTGTTATATCAACGCATCAAACCACTTCACCTATTTCTGGTGAAGGTCAATCCAGTGCATATCAAATGGTACCATCAGAGCAAGTCTACACAAGAACCATCTATTATCCGGCACCGGATCCCATTGGTCATAGGCTTTATCCTGAAGGATCTCCTCCACCATATAGCCCAGAACCTTCAAACTCTTCAACTATCCCTAATATCGAAGTACCTGTTTGCAATAAACTCACGTTTCTTTAAACCTACAAAAAATTATATTATTAGTACAATATTACATAAATTATATGATAAACCTTTTGTCAAGTGAATATACAGAATATTACTCACAATTTGCATATTAAAACAAACGACTTTCATTTAAACAGAAAGTTGCTTGGATGGCAAATTCATTAGAAATTATTTTATTTATTGTTAACCTTGTGTTTTAGTGACGGGTTTACCAAAAATTAAAGTTAAGATACACAAACAATAATTCTTTTAGGGGAAAATAAAATAAAAGTAAAAAAGGGAGTAAAGCTAAAAAAGTTTTTTGAGTTTAACTTTGCAATCGATTCTTCATTGTTGTGTGATAAAACGAGTTGCGAGTTGTGAGACAACGACAGACGTGTCGGCAAAGTGCACAATGAAGTCAATTCAACTAATACGTAATCTAATCTCCAATTCCTCTGGATTACAATCACATTATGTTAAAAGCAGTGGATTTAAGTTAGTGTCACTGAATCGAATCGCTTTATGTCTAGTTTTACTGGCAAATCCAGTTCAATTTCAACCAATCTCTCAAGAAAACAACGAATCGAATAACTCATTGAATCATGGAAACCGGTGTGGCACCATCTTTGACTGTGATGCTCACCAATATTGCAACTATTCACTGGAGCACGATTTGGAAGCATTTCGAGTCGGATTTCAACGCAACGCAACTTCTCGCGGAAGACTTTTGGGATTTTGCCAGTGTCAAGAAGGTTTTCACTGGGAAAAGTACTCCTTCAACAATAAGACTCAATCTGATTTTTGGTGCTGCAGTGATACTGATAATAGTTGCGAACCTGCTCTACCACTAGGCAGCATTTGTAACTTTACTGACTGTGGAATCAATTCCGCTTGCTTTCCATTTGCCGATTGGTACACAAACGAATCGTCCAATGTGTCCAACCAAACTTACTGTCAATGCGCTTTCGGCTATGTGGTAAATCATAAATCGTAACTTTACGTTTTGACTAAAATATAATTGCTTTTTCTACTAGCCCAGCGAGAATGGAAATAACTGTACTCGGCCTTCTTCAAACGACTTTAGCTTCACAGGAATCATAATCTTCACCTTCATCTTCACCATCCCGTTCTATTTTCTCATTACAAAAATCTTTGATTGGCATCCCATAAGAATGCTTAAGCGGGAAACAAAAGTAGAAAATGTTCCCGTCATCAGATCCATAGATATTACAACGCAGAGTGTTAGTGTGTATCTTCAAGAGTCGCCGAAATTGGGGTTACAGACAGAACAAGTAATTAATTAGATCAAAAACAACAGTTTAAACTTGAGCTCTCTCTCTCTCTCTCTCTCTCTCTCTCTCTCTTAGTTTAGTGTAGTAGTATTACTAAAACTTTATAGAGATGATGACATATGGACTAGTTTCAACTAAAATCAAAACCTATGTCATAATCCAAGGCACCACCATAGTAGGGTAATAAATGCAAAATGTGATAACGAATTTAACTCACACGCAACATAGACACTGATTGTTAAGACGACAATCTGCCAAAAAACCAATGTGGCATATTGTGTCATTTACAATTTAATTCTGTGTTGATTCAGTACATATTTTGTACATCATGTTTCATGTATTGTTTCATCTGTTTTTGATTACTGTTGTGTTTGTCATTCACTTGCAAGTGATCGCAGCCAATCTGATTGGAACCCAATGTAAAGTCGACGAAGATTGTCCCTGGGCAGCATTCTGTGTTGATGGACCACGTGACACACTTGTCTGTCAGTGTAGAGATGGATTTGTCATATCGTCTACTAAGGAAGAATGTTTGCCTAAGATCGGAAATGAGTGTATCTCATCGTTGGATTGCGGAGAGAACGCGTACTGTGCGGTTGACGAGGAAAGAACATGTCAATGTTTAGATGATTCCTACCTTCCTACACCAAGTGGCTATGGATGCATGGGCAATAAGACACTTGGTTCCACTTGTGGTTTGGATGTTCACTGTGGTCAAAACACGACTTGCATTGATAATCAGGTTACAATTCGATATTCAAACAATCCAATGAAAGAGTGATGCCATGATTAACCTAAATTTTGGTAGGAAAAATTCTCTAATATTCTTTATGCCATTCAAAAATTCAGAATACGTAGAATCGAATATGAAAATTTGAAAGCTGCCAAATATTTCTAACTGTCCCAAATTTGATTCTTGAGAAGTTTCGGTTTTTACCAAAACAAGAGTACAGAAAACATTCAAAACAATGGAGATTTGTCAAAAAAACTAATTAATTGTATTATAATTGAATTAGAATTATTTTTTACACTATTGTTTTAGTAAAAACCAAAACTTTAGAATCAAATTCTGGACAGTTAGAAATATTTGACAGCATTCAAATTTAAATATATGATTCTACATATTCTGAACTTTCGAATGACATAAAGAATATCAGAGAAATCTTTTTACCAAAATTTAGGCTAAAAAACATAGTTTTTTGGCATCACTCTTTAACTTTGTGTTTTGATCTTGATTTTTGAACACAGTGTGCATGCAAATCGGGTTATGAACCTCACCAGAATCTGAAAGACTGCTCGCCATATCGACAGTTGCTTGGCTACGAGTGTTCGAGTAGCAACCAATGTGGCAATGGAGCTATCTGTTTGAAGGTCACCAGCCTCTTGCCTATTCAATGGACTGATGGACCGGCGTGTAACTGTGAAGCCTACTTTCGCGAGTCAAGCAACGCCATCGATTGTGAGCCCGACCCAAAGAACCAGTGCCACTATCACTACCAATGTCCGGTTAATTCGTGGTGTGGCGTAAACAAGTGCCATTGTGATCTACACTTTGAGGACAATGGCAGCGGATGTCAACCAGTCACCTATACAAAAATGGCCATCATTGTTGTGGTCAGCGTTGTTGGCGTTGCTCTAATTCTAGGCATCGCTCTTAGATTTTGGTTAATCCGCAGAAAAAAGCGCCTAGCTCGCTACAACTAATGCATAATTATTACTTAAAAATAAATTGCAATGAGAAATTGTAATTGATCAAGTAAATAATGTTAATCACACTGTTAAAAATACTGTCTGGTTGACATTGAGCACGTTTCTTGGGTTATAACCTTACAATTTTAAAAATACTAGCTTTTAAGGTGACAATTTAAGAAAAGTTGGCTTATAACTCTACAATTTTAAAAAATTAGCTAATAAGCGTTGATTTTCCAAAATGTTTGCTTATAAACTTACATTTTTTAAATTGAAAGTCTATTACAAAGACTTGTCGAGTTATAACCGGACAGTATTTTTAACAGTGCAGTATGCGCAAGTTGCTACATAGCAACAATCAATTTTTGCGATTTTAGCAATCGAGTATAGCAATCGATTGGTGTAGTTTTAATTTAGTGTCAAACTCAACATGCAATGGATCGGGTGTCTTTTAGCTATCGTTGCGTTCACTTACGCTCAATCATCATTAGCAAAACTAACACAACAATGCCACAACGATGCCCAATGTCCGGCCAATTCGAGTTGCAGTGAGAACCAATGCTTCTGCAAGCCAGGCTTCGATGTTTCCTACGATAGAAAAAGTTGCGTCCAAGTAATTGGAGCACCGTGTAACGCTTCGTTCGAATGTGGCTCCTATGCTAAGTGTGAATCGAAAATTTGTCGCTGTGAAGATGGCTATACTCCATTCAGTGGACGTGGTTGTGAACGCATTCAAACTCTTGGTGCATATTGCAACGAGGAAAAGTTTATTTTTTGCGGTGGAAACGCCGTATGCCACAATCATCGTTGCACTTGTCTGGGAGGTTACATTCCAACTGACAATAAAGAAGACTGCACACCATCCCGACAACTTTTGGGTTACCCATGCTCGAACAATTCTCAGTGTGGCAAGGGAGCATACTGCGTCCAGGTGACTCAACCACTTCCGGTGCAGTGGACCAAAGGACTGGCGTGCAACTGTCGATCTCACTATCGTGAAGCAAACAGAATAGACTGTGAGTATGATTCGGTAAACCAGTGCGTCTACGACTACCAGTGTCCGAAAAATTCCTGGTGTGCGGGTGGGCCGTGTTCGTGTCTATTAGGCTACGAAGACAACGGTGAGGGTTGTGAGCCTTCAACTTTCTACTCCATTACCAAAACTATTGCAGTGAGTGTAGTGGGTGGAATAGTAGGCCTAACCATTCTAATAGGTCTCATTTGGTTCATTATCAGAACCAAACGCCGTGCTCAACATTCACAAAATACTACTGTAATTCACTCGACTAATTTTAAAAATTTTAACTTGAATAATAATAAAAATAGTACAGTAATTCCTTAACAAAACCAACATTTTTGTGACAATAAGTTTTCAGAAAAATCTTTTGAAACAATACATTATTTTATATAGCAATGTAATTTTGACGTGTGACTTGCAGATACGATAACATTAATAATTTAAAATTGCAATTGGTAATGATTATCATATCTGTTTTACCTCATAGAAACATGTGAAATTAACTCAAAATTATGAAGATAACTAGTCTTTAAAACCATTTTTTTGTTATGTTCACGTGATTGGCACAACGCATCACTGTAGCAACAATCGTTTGTGCCTGGGCCAATAGTGACTGAATCACCTGCAATCAATGTGACAGTCATAGTCATTTAGGTGTCAAACTCACATTTCCTTACATCATGCATCGAGTGGTACTGTTGCAAGCCTTAGTGGCACTTATTTCATATGTTATAAGTGAAAATGTAAGATTAACATGGCAGGATATTCAGTGTGACAAAAATGCCGATTGTCCTATTAAAGCACATTGCAACTCTATGGATCATTTTTGCTATTGTGACAGTGGATTCCACCCATCACATGATCAAACAGAGTGCAGTCGAACTATTGGAGACTCGTGTATCTCATCGTTTGAATGCGGTCAGAACGCTTTTTGCAAGAACCAAACATGTTCTTGTGAAGAAAATTACTACCCCTCAGTGGGTGGAGTGGATTGTGTACGCAACAAAACACTCGGAGTTTACTGTAGGTCAAATTCGACTCTTTGGTTAGAGTGTGGTCAAAATACTAGGTGCATTGATAACAAGTGTACATGCTCATCGGGATATATTCCCGAAGAGAACCTAGTCGACTGTTCACCCTACCGACAACTTCTGGGTTATGCATGCTCCAATGAGACACAGTGCGGAGTGGGCACTGTTTGCGTGCAAGTCACCCAACCACTGCCAGAACAGTGGACTAAAGGTCCCGCTTGTAATTGCAAGCCATACTTCCGCGAATCAGAGAACGGAATTGACTGCTTATCTGATCCAGAACACCAATGCAAGTATGACTACCAATGCCCAATTCATTCCTGGTGTGGTTTTCAAGACAAGTGTGTTTGTGACGCCAACTATGAAGTCAATGGACAAGGCTGCCAGCCCGTGAATTACTCCAAAGCACTCTTCATTGGCATTGTGGGAGGCATAGTTGGCAGTGTTCTCTTAGCGTTCGGTATCATCTTTCTCGGCCGTTATCTCAAACGTAGACAACAAACCACTGTCAACGAATCGGTAACTTATCTATCACAAAATGCTACAAATAAATGATTTGTATCATAAATATACTTGTTGATAATTTTTAAAATCATATTTTGATTAAGTCTCAGATTAAGAATAGTTTTCAAAAATTCATAAGTGATTAAATCATCACTTAACGAGACTAGAATTGGTGCAATGAGAAATCCAATACAAAATAGATAAGATGCTGCTCTTAAAGTGTTATCAGTGATTAAAATAATCACTGACGTCCATTTGGTTGAATCCCAGCTGAGTTTTAAGGGTTTTAAGGCTTACTCACTGATGACACTCACTAATGGCATCTTTAGAACTAACAAGTGGTAAGTGTCTATTTATTGGCACTCGAGAGAGTGAGTAACGATCACACTGGATCAATGTGGACAAAACATAAGAATGCTGCCAGTGTTTGTGGCAGTTTTACTTGGCCTTGCTCGGCAAGATGTCAAGGCCGAGACCACTCCCTTCACAGACATCTTTATCACCTTGGCCCAAGATTGCTCGAGTAAGAACGACTGTCCTCATTTGGCGTACTGTGACACGAGCCTAGCTAAATGTTTGTGTTATCTGGGTTACCAGTGGCGAAACGAAAGCTGTACTCGAATTCCTCCACAACTAGGAGTGCACTGTACCGGAAGATGCGGCAAGAATGCACACTGTGAACTGGTGCATTCACGGTGTGCCTGCGACGACGACTACATCTTCGACTCGGACCATCTTCACTGCACCAGACAACACCCAACTCGAGTGGGTGAGCACTGTGCCCTACGAGTGGACCAAGTGAGTTCGTGTGGAGCCAACGCTAGATGTGGCCAAGATAACTTCCGGTGTGCCTGTGATAAAGGTTACATCACCTCGGCAAACGGCGTCGACTGTGAGCTAGCCAAACAACCTCTGGAGAAGAGGTGTGCCACAGACAATCAGTGCGGTTTGAACGCGGTGTGTGACCTAGAGAGCAGTCGATGTGAGTGTCCCGAGTACCACATCGAAGCTCACAATGGAATCGACTGTGTGACCAGTCATAAGCAGTGCTCCTATCAGTATCAGTGCGGCCAAAATGGTGATTGTAACTCACAAACTAATCTGTGCCAGTGCTACAGTGGCTACCAAAATACCAGTTATGGGTGTAGATCAAATTCTCATGTCAACTATGTTGCAATAGGTTTACCTATCTCTGGTGGAGTTGTATTGATCTTTCTCATTGTGGTAGTATGGTACCGACGAAGACGTGCCAAAATGATTGCGATTGAGTCGAGTGAACCAAATAGAAATACAAGTCCGTCCAATTCACAAACCACAACTACTCCATCTTCCGAGCTTCCAGTTGAGTTTCCTCGAATCAGCTCCTCTCACTCAGTGTACTCTGTAATGCAATACCCGGTGTTATCGAGAGAAATATCCAGCACTTCATTCAACCCATCATACTACCCGCCACCGTATGAAATCACTTCTTCACCAGAAAACCAACTTCAACCAGAACAAGAATGCATAGATCTTCCTCTTTCTTCGCCTAATACGGGAAAGATTGATTTTCGATAAACAAATCTATAAATCAGTAGATTTAACTATACTAGCCATGTGCCCTTTGTTTATGTGTATCGAAAGCAAAGCGACCATCTTTCACTGTTAAAAATACTATCTGGTTATAACCCATACACAAAGCACGTTTCTGGTTATAACTCAACAAGTCTTTGTCATAGACTTTCAATTTAAAAATGTAAGCTAATAAACATACATTTTGAAAAATCAACGCTTATAAACTGAAATTTTTCAAATTGTAGAGTTATAAGCCAACTTTTTTTTTAATTATCACCTTAAAAGCTAGTATTGAAATTGTAAGATTATAACCAGAAACTTGCTCAATGTCAGGTTATAACCAGACAGTATTTTTTACAGTGTAGTGTTTAAAAGTTTAATAATATGTTAGAAATACCACTAGAATATTTTCATAAATTTATCATTTTTTATTTATTCATAATATATATTCGTCTTCTTCTTATTTATCATCAGTAATTAATAATAAAAATCACAATCAATAAAATATTAAATTTGTATCTGTGGGTATGTGAAGTGTGTGTAACAAACATAGGTTCAAAGGTTTTAGGTTTTGTTTTTGTTTATATAATAATAATAATAATAATTGTATTATCATCGATGTCAAGGTAGGTTTTGTTTTTTTATTATTCAAATTTAAAATTAAATGAAAAAAATGTTCATGAGTGAAAGAAATAAAGTTTATGAAAACAAAAACACAAAACAAATGAGCAGATGGTGATAACCATATTCTTAAAATAATAATAATATATAATAAAACGAGAATGTTTAAGATAGGAAAAGAAATAAATCATTTTTTAAAAATAAAGAAAAGACAGAAAAACAAAAATAAATAATTTGAAAGAAACAAATCGAAGATGAATCGATACTAACTTGGAAGTGTTTAGAGAGAGAAAGATGAATTGGTGAAAGAAAGAGGGTGAATGCGCTAGACGCGAGTTGGGGGTGAAAGTTGGTGCTGCACAATTCGAATCTCATCAGATGCAAAAATTCCATATTCAAAATTATCCAAAGATGATTCGAATTGGTCCTCTTCGAAGTACGCTTCAAGGTGGTGAGATGGAGAAAACGATGTTTAGTCCTAGAGTGGGTCAAATTTTAGACTTTGGTTAATATATAATTTTTTATATAAAAGTCGGAACTAAACTCGAGTTATCGAGAATTCAAATAGTAAAGTAACTAAAAAGTTATAATCGAATCGAATAAGAATTCAAATTCAAATATTGCGCATGCGCAGTAAGATTCGAATTCTCAACTGATTCGAATCCAACTTGATTGGAATTCTTAACTGGTTTTTTTCAAACCTTTTGTTACACTTTGAATTCTAAGCCAATTCGATTCGAACTTTTTTGTGCTACACTTCGATTTCTTATTCGATTCAATTTTAATTAACTACACTGTTAAAAATACTGTGTGGTTATAACCTGACATTGAGAACGTTTTTGGTTATAACTCGACAAGTCTTTGTCAGACTTTTAATGTAAAAATGTATGTTTATAAGCTGACTTTTTCGAAATTGTAGGGTTATAAGCCGACTTTTCTTAAATTGTCACCTTAAAAGCTAGCATTTTTGAAATTGTAAGGTTATAACCAGAAACGTGCTCAATGTCAAGTTATAACCAGACAGTATTTTTAACAGTGTACTATGCTTAAATTCTGATTTTTTGTGGTTATGTGATTGATATTTGTTAAGTTAAAGCCAAAAAACAGTAACGTACCCCTTTCAGCACTGACAATCGGACCGTGAGCCACCCTCGCCATTGGCTCGTCCACCGGGACCAGCCGAAGACAATACTGGATTGGGCTTGTGCTGCACGCCCGACTCGGCCGCATTGAGATCCAACGAGCCATCCTGAATATTGGAGAAGATTCGCCGAGCGGTCTCGAGAAATGCCTCCTCCACACCCTCGCCAGTCTTGGCGGAAGTCTCGATAAACATCAATCCGTTCTCCTCGGCAAAGGCCTTCGCCTCTTCGAAAGTGACATCACGCTGCGACTCGAGGTCCGACTTGTTGCCAATCAAAAAGATCACCGTATTCGGGTTGGTCAGGTTGCGCGCGTCGGTCAACCACGAGGACAGGTGGTTGTATGTCGAGCGACGACTGTTTTTCATCACCGTCATCGATTAATCAATCGGAATACAAATCATCAGTTATTAACGTTTAGGGAAATCAATCACACAAGTCATCATTATTGCTCATTTTCACTAGTCGTAACGTTTATGTTGAGAAACTGTATGAGAGACACTGGTTTGTCCTTGTGTTTTTTGTTTTAGGCAAAATCATAAATTTGCTAATTTAAAAATCACATTTTTAGAGAAAAACATTAATTTGGCAGTCATTATTTTTTAGACTTGGGTATTAATTTTTTAAATCCCGAAATAATTTCCCATTTTTGTGTCACATTTAAACACTAGAAATTTAAACTTTCTGGCGCACTAACCAGAAATTAAATGACATTTTTATAAGAGGCAGACGCCGAGATTAAATTCTAGTTATCATAACTATGATTCAAGAAATTATGCAAAAAATTTGAATCATAAAAAGTGAAAGTTAGATTCGAATCGGTGAAGAATTCGAATCATAAACAGTGAAAGTTAGATTCGAATCGGTGATGAATTCGAATCATAAACAGTGAAAGTTAGATTCGAATCGGTGATGAATTCGAATCATAAACAGTGAAAGTTAAATTCGAATTGGTTAAGCACAGTAAAAGTAGCATAACTCTCACAGTACAAAAGAGTGGCAGTAAACAGAAAAATACCCAACATAGAACATAGAAAACCACGACCATATAATTCATTAATATATAGGAGAAAGTTAACACTTTTCAAACACACTATAAAAATACATGTATATATGTATAATGTATATGAATTTGTAGTGTAGAAGAACATAGCCAATACAACATAAAGTTACTCTACCAGTGAAAACGGACAATAGATGAATTGAATTGCTTCATTGACTTACGTCATGTCATAAACCATGAGAGCACCGGCAGCACCGCGGTAATAGCTTCGCGTCACCGCTCGAAATCGTTCCTTTAATATAAAAAAAATAAATCGGTAAAAATAACACATTAATAAAAAAAGTGAATAAAAACAGAAAAACAACAAAGTGAATTCAATCAATCAAAATCAAACCAAAAAAAACAACTTAATCCTATCCGGGACATATGTTTTGTTAAATTTGAAAAAAAACATAGTGCAACATTTTAATTTTACAAATTCTAATCCCACTTCAAAACAACTAAACAAGTTTATATATATATATATATATACATTGAGGTAATAAATAGAAATAGAGGCAGAAATAGAATACCTGACCAGCAGTGTCCCAGATTTGAAGTTTAATCTTCTGTCCGCTGACCTCGATAATTCTGGTGCCAAACTCGACGCCAATCCTACCCACAAAATTCGAGTGCATGTGCATGGAGAAAAAACCATAAAACAAATAAATATAAACATCACGTTCGAACCCAAAGTGGAAAAAAATATTTACGTGTGAGGACAGTCGGCCATAACTGTTAGAACGAGAAGAGAACATAGTAATAATTAGTTAGTATACTAATAAAAAACGGATGCCAAAAAACTACGTTTTATAGCCTAAATTTTAGTATGAAGAATTCTCCAATATTCTTTGTCATTCAAAAGTTCAGAATATGTAGAATCGAAAATGAAATAGCTGCCAGATATTCCTAACTGTCCCGAATTTGATTCTAAAGTTTCGGTTTTTATCAAAACAATAGTATGAAAAACTAATTCTAATTCAATTAGTTTTTTTGGAAAATCTCCATTTGAGTGTTTTAACACTATTGAAACTTTAGATTCAAATTCAGGACAATTAGGAATATTTGGCAGTTCCCAAACTTTTATATTCGATTCTACATATATTCTAAACTTTCGAATTACATAAAAAATATTAAAGAATTCTTCCTACCAAAATTTAGACTAAACTTGGCATTATACTCTTTAATGATGGTCACCATCATACGAAAAACTTGAACAACTTACACTTTTTATCGGTGAATTGATGAAGGAGACAGGACTTGCCTACGCCCATGTCACCGATGATGATGTACTTGAAGATGTAGGAATAGTTGTACGGACCCGAGGAGGCTGCCATCTTGGTGCTGTGATCTTTTTTTTATTAAGTGATGATCCTTTCCTGGGCTTCTCTTTGTATGACGAGGCAGTCTTAAGTTCGTAGTCTACAAAGCACACGAGAGATTTTTTGTTTTTTAATGATAAGTAAGAGAGAGAGAGAGAGAGAGAGAGAGAGAGAGAGAGAGAGAGAGAGAGGGAGAGAAACAGATTGGATGTTTTGAGTAAGAGAGAGAGAGCGAGAGAGAAAGGGAGAGAAAGAAAGACAGACGCGTAGTTGTGTACAGTTTGTTT
>WURS02167175.1:0-21274 GCA_011762765.2 Rhinocypha anisoptera
CTCCTGCCTGGTGCCCACACTAACCTGTCCTTCCACCTGCTCCTCACAGGCTATATTGGGAGAGACTCGGCAATGAGCTCTAAACTGGGCCACCGATTAATCATCGTTTCTCGCCAAAGTGGGTGAATGTCAAGTTTAGTCTCTCGCTCACTGGCTCATTGTGGATCATGGCCGCTGTGTCGAGTGGCCAACCTCAACTACAAGCAAGAATAACATTCTTTGAAACCAATCAGTTTCAGCTCACCCATACATATTGCAAAGACTCGCCAATCAAGGTTTGATTGTAAATGATTGAAAGTCGTGACATAAGATTTAGTGGACAAAATTAAATACAAACAAAATGTTGTTTTTCTCCCAAATACAATCAAATTCAAAACCTATGATAGCCAAAAACAGAATTTGTGTTGTAGATAAACGCATCATTACAAACTTTCTAAAACTTAAACTGGGACTTGATCACAGTGAGGTTGACTGAATCGAGTCTCCGTAAAGTCTGTGAAAATACTGTGGTCTTGGTTCTGTTTACAGTGTGTGTGGTAATTAAATTGTGCGTAAGTAACAAGTCGACGGAGAGTTAACTGAGTCAAAGAGCGACCACCAAGGAAAATGCTTGGCAGTGCAGCCCGCTGTGCAGGGGTTGGGTCCAATGTGAAAGTTAGAGCTCTATAGAGCTTAGTTTAAAATTGCCAGCTGATTAACTTTTATTTTTTTGAAAGTTTCGGATTCAAAGAAACTTTGGTCTTATGTTTTGAAATATAAAAACTGCTTATGCTTTGTTTTATCAAATCAAGATAATAATAATAAATTTACAGACGTAAAAAAACTTTTCCATTCTTAAATATGGTTGGTGACTTATATGGACTATCATAAATTATTAATCATTATTATTATGTCATTATTATACTAATAATAAATCTATGAATAATTGTTACTTTTTTCTCTAACTTCTTTTGCACTGATAATTGTAGAAAGGTGTGCATTTTTATGCAATAATAAGAGTGACTTACGTTATCACAAGACTCGAGAGTGGCAGGGATGGTATTGGCAATGCCACGAATCATGTCTGGTCGTTGGTAAAGTACAGCCTTGTGGAGTGGTGTGGCACCAAACTGATCTCGACTCAGCAACAGCTCCACCTGGCGACCTAACAAATTGCGCAACAGTCCAAAGGATTCGCCAGTGGCAATGGCACCGTGAATCGAGTAGATCTTGCTCTGTGTGTGTGCATGAACAACCAAAATTAACAACAACATTATTACATGCTTAGCGACAAAGTAATTTGCTTAAACAGTTTTAGTTTACACTATCCATCTACATACATAAAAGAGAAAACTTTTCTCGGTATATAAACATGTCAAAAGTGAAAGTAGACAAAATCGGCTTATGTGCGCGATCGATACCCGAGACTAGGTTTGTCTGAGACTTTCAATTAATTTCATTTCGACATATAGCTTAAGTCGTAAACCATTGCGACTCAAGGTCATTAATTTAGAGTTTGTCAATTAAGTCCAAAACTTTAATTAAATTCTATAATCCGGCTTTGGTTGTTGCTCAAATTTTAATATAGTCAATTAAAACTAGATATATTAATAGTTTAAATTAAAATAATGCGCATGTAATTTTTAGAAATTCAATTGTTTTTCCCCAAATGATTTTGGATTAATATTAAACGCATTCTGTCATGACAAACATTTTTAATCGTAATCGTAATTATAAAAACTTATAATATGTATTGTTATTAGATTGTTAAACAAGCGCAAGGTAAAACACTTTTTGCCAATCAACCAGGAAAAGGACAACTCCTACCTGATAATCTGGAATGCTTCTCATAAACTGTTGAATCTTGGGCGAGCTAGCTACATTAGCATGACGCCATGAGTAGATTTGACAACCAAAGCCATCTAGCACATATTTCAAGAGTCGGTCAAGATCCTCTGTGACAATACTGTCGTAGATCTGCTCGTAGCTTGGCTTGATTGCCTTGGCAGTAAAATAGACCATCTTGTTAGGTAGTGACGGGCCAGTTCGATTGCCACTGTTTTGCCCGTTCACCGACACCGAGTTGATGATCAATGGCAATCGGATCTCCTTGACTGTATCCCTTGATGCACCAACCCCAATGTCAGTAGTGTGCACTTTGAAGTTATATCTATTGTTGCTGTTGATGATATTGTAGACATTGCTAGTGGCGGCAGTTTCCACTGGCAAATGATTATTGTTGACCATATCCTCTGAAGAAGCAAAGTTTACGTTGTGCCGAGGCGAGGATGAATGGTCAAGTCTCATTTCGCCGGGAACCGCTAGATGGTTTAAATTTACATTACCAGCTTCATTCACTTGGTTATCGTAGTGATTTCTGCGACAGTTACTTGAGGGGCGTACCATAGTAATTGGTAAGTTTGTTGGGGGCTTCACTAGCACCTTTTGCAGTGAAGCATGAGTGTTGATGGCGACCGAGTGGTCAGTATGTGGCGAGTGATCCGCTGGCAACGCTCGGTGTGTGTCGAGTGGTGGCAGTCGAGTGCGGCTTCTCTTCCCACCAGACTTGTCACTCGACCCTCCTGGTGGCTTAGTTACGCTTCGGCCTGATCGCGCTTGCTCTATCAAAACATAATCTCTAATTAGTGCCATGCAAGTGTGGACGACTAATAGGTATGAGTAGCGAGTCGGATCATGAAGAGTATGATGCATTACACTTGCCTCTATTGCTACTTGCACTAATGACAACCTCACCGCCTAGTACCATAATCGTAGTTGAGACCGGAAAGCATCGAACATGAGATCGAGCTTGAATGAAGGACAATCGGCAGGCGTAGCATGCACTGAATGAGTCTATACTAAAGCCAAGTGTCTCCATCAACTCAGGTGCACACGTTCTCGGAACCTCGCCAAGTTGGTGCAATCAATCTTGCAGTGAACGAGAATAATCTAAGACTGCAAACAAAAAGAAATGAGAATAAAAAGTAACAGTGAGAGACAGTACCAGATTGGTGAGCAGTGATTACACCATAACTCTGCGCGCACCATCAATAGCCACACTCGCCATCGACGCCTTTCTAAGAGATCGTTTAGCCACTTTCCTTAGTCTTTTCCATGATTTCGGTCTCATCACTGCTTGGTTTAGACAAGTCGTTTAGTGCACCACTACAGTGTGCCCCACTACAAGATAACAAAATAAATTAATCGAAGCAAATTGGTCTGAGTGGATCTACTGCATTGGCTAGTCTCACCTGATTGCCGCGCTCGAGCGACGCTCCAATTGAATCAGCAACGAGAAGGACAAATTGCGATAAATTAAACCACCGCAAATGGCTGCCAATCAAGGCTAGTGATAATGAACCAATACACCAATTGCTAGATCCAGAAAAGAAATTTAATTTCGAAAATTTCCACTATTCTGGTCAGTAGCAAAGTCACGGTGGAGTGAGAATCGATCCGGTCGGTAGGAAGTAATTAAACTTAACAGCAACTGGACTCAACACCGACATTGCTTGTTGATGTGGCCAACAACTGAATCATGGTGAGACCGAGGGAAGATGTTGGAAGCAGTGAGCGGGAAACAAGTGCCAGTCTAACAAGCGTTGGAGTTGGATCACTCCAATGCACACGCGATGATGAGAGAGTTAAACAATCGAAATGACAAAAGTACGTCACCAAGCAGAGTTGGCCTCAGTGGGTCTAAGCCAGCGAGCGCAAGACTAGAGCACGACACACTAGTGCCACGAGTGTTTGTGTGCCACACCAGCGCCACTGGTTACCTCGGCGATTTCCCTCTCTCTGGCCTCTTCTTAGCGAATATTGAAAGTGGCCCAGCGTTCCAGTGATTTAGACAACAAGCAACAATAGCACGCTGTGAGCTCTAATGAGAACAATCACGATGGCCACTAGCGGTAATGAATGTGGCTAATAAAGCTGAGTGTGTCCGCTTTGTTTGTTGTGGTGTCAACACCACCAAGCGACCCGGCAGTGAGGAATCATACGGATACATTGTCCACATCTGCAGTGACCATATCTATTTTTAATTATTTAATATATCACCACAAATAGAAGCCACTAGATCAACAAGAGAGACACACAAAGCAAATAGTGCACATAGACACGGAGTAAGCACCAAGACCTAGTGGTTTGTAATCGATTTGCCACGCACGACCCAGCACTATTCCAGTGGTGCCCACCAAGAGAGATACCAACCACCGCTGATGGAGATCAAGGCTAGCCTGCAGTGACGATCGAGCGCCAATCGCCAAACAAAGTGAGCTCAACACCGGCAACACAGAAAGAATCATTCGGCGCCAAATTGCTTTCCTCTCTCTTCACCCACTCTTTTATTGGATCAGTAGCACGACGATGCACACAGTGATTAGTAAGAATCGATCCAACTCCAAACACAATGCACAAAAATGGAAAACCCAAAGCCCGTCTCGAAGCAAACCCATTTTGGTGGTAGGCAGATTGGTTTCCCCCCTATTGGCCATTATTTCGCATATATCAATTTGTTGGGGTATGAGAGCCCACCCCGTGTGCACGATTAACTTCACTATGGCGGAGTGATTGTTTAGCTTGTTTTTACATTCAGTCGCTTCTCTCCACACAAGTTTGAAACAATATTGAATGTTTCCCATAATGAATCATGTGTTAGTCATCGCCTCATATGTTTAATGACAAATTGAATTAAATAGTCAGAAAAGATCCGTTAATTCGCACACATCGATGAGATTGCCAAAAACTTATTCTCCTAGATAAAATCAGTCAAAAAACAAGCTGGTAAAACACAAGCTTTTTCTTGCATAAAATTTCAGTCAAGAATTAGTAATTGTATAGTTAATTTCTAAACTAAAATAGTGTTTCACGACAATGTGTACCATCCAAATGAACCAATGTCGACATTGTTTGGTAAATTAAATTAGAAATTTTCTGCCCTTTCTCTCTCACTTGGCTAAAGCTTAGCCTAAGCTATAGCAAGCATATTGTCGCAATGGGGTAAAGGAGTACGATGCGGGAGGCTTTAATTAAAACGACCAAAACAATGATAAACAATTCCAAAGAGATATTGCTTACCATCGTGAGGATGGTAAAATATTCCATGTGGTCAGTAAGATTGGTACAAGTCGAACATTTGCAATTAAGTAATGAACGGAAGACGAAGTGAGTGTGAACCAATGGAGCCCAAACCGCAAGTGGACACACTCAGCCAGTTACCCACTAACTCACTTCCAAATCTCACTGACAATAACTGTTCTGTGAGGTAGTGGAAAGCACCACTGTTGAGGCCAAGTTAGATGGCACTAGCACTCGTAAATCGTGCATATCGATAGCTACAAATTAGTTCAAGTCCTCCAAGGCGAGTTGTTGCCATTAATCGTTCCTACTACACCATCAGTGTCGAACTTTGTAATTAAAAATAATCATAGCCCTCAGTAACAATCTACTGTATCGTGTCGGACAGCTGCCTGAGTGAGTGCAAGTGTCATCATTGTTATAAATTGAATACAATTCAAGTCTAGAGTATTTTTAAAATATATGCAAAAATGCTAATTACAAGTAGATTTCAGTGCAACCACGATGTGCGTCCGTTGATTCCATGCTCAGTTAAAGTAAAGCTTACTGGCAAAAAAAATGAATAATTATAATGCATAGAAATAACTCACGGGGGTTTCGAAACACCACAAACCGTACTAGTACCGGAGTGAAATAAACCGATTTTCTAGATCGGAGTGGCACGCAAAGCAATTCTTCTCCATGTGACTCCCTCAAAACACTTATTTTCATAATTATAATTCAATTATTGCTTGATTGGACCCGAAACTCAGGTTGCGAGACGTCATATCGTGGTAAAGGCGCAACTCACGAAAAAAAAGTTGGCAACGAGGCATTGACAGGCCTGTCCACTGTTCTTCCATCACCATCACCGTTACTGGTTAGTATTCCAAACACATCATTATTGCCTGTTTGCAGTAGTTTTCCGAGTCAAGCAAAGTAAGCATCGGTCGAGATCAGATGAGACGCACAGTGGAGACAACATGGTCCATCCATCGAATCTTATGTTGGTCAAACTCACCACTGTCCAGTGGTCCAAATCCAATCGCACACTTGGTAAACCATTTGCTGATAGACTCATCAAAAATCACAAACGATGCGCGAGAATGCCTAGCAGCGTCCCAATGAACTTGATAATATCAAGTTGATATTCACTCAACTATTTCCACTGACTCGACTCGTTCCACCCATTGTGATCTATTGATTATTGTTGTGTAAGCAACGCGCTCATTACATGTAGATGTCGAGTGAAATTGCGAGCCACATTTGGTGACCAAGAGCGGATTTGGCCGATCGATCACTTGCAAGTGATCCCAGTCAAGCCAGCGATGCAAGCAACGAGGATAGAAGGAGGACAGCTGGCATCAGATGGAGATTGGACACTGGGGAGTTTGTGTGGCCACACCGCCATTTGGACCTACGCTAATCTCCATGCTAATTCCGAGCAGTGCACTGAGTGCAGTGGTGGAGCTTTAATCGTTGCCATTTATCGACTCGCGCCACACACCACTCCCCGTCTTCCAAGGGATCGCGGGCAACACGCTTCACTTTGCATTCTTGCACTACATTAACTCTCCTCAGTGGTAAGCCCAACACTACACATGTAAAACCTTGCGCTAACTCACTTATTCTACTTGGCAATACCTGGCCAACGCCATCAGTGACACCTTGTTTATTGACCAAGTTACATAAGTAGAACAAATTGCTATTTTGATTATATTTTTTCCTTGCAAGTCACACTGAAAAGAACATAGGTTGTTTATTTGGTAAGCGCACAATAATTTATCACCGATGACACTGCAAAGAGGCGAGATGGCGACCAGAGTGTGGACAGATTGAATTGTCAGCGCGCCGCGAATGGCAGATAAGATCACATAAGTGCACGACAAGACAAACAAGCCAGGGCAGACAATTGATTCGGTTGTGACTCGGTGACGAGCCCAGGCCGAGCGGACAGACCACAAAGCGGCACTGTGGCTCCACACTGAGGCCAAGCATCCGCGTCCAACCGACCCGCTGCCATTCCGCGCCAGTCGCATGCCAGAACTTAATTTCTTGTAAAAAATAAACTCAAATTGTTTTTTAATGGATTCACTGCTTATCAACTGAGACAAAGTTAGCTCTCACTCTCTCATTCTTGCCCACCCTTTTCTGCTTTTTTGGTGATGTTTAAGAATTTATTTTAAATATATTTAAATTCGAAAAACATGAAAAAGTTGCCCAGTGAACTGCAACTGTGAATTTAGCCACGCCATCGTATAATAGCAGTATTGAGGATTGATGATTAAGCCAACAGCTCGTGTCCACGATCACACAAGTGAAAGTGTTGAACGAAAATTAATTTGTCGATTTTGCTTTTTGTGGATGTGGGCGCCCGGCACAATCAATTAGCCAACATGTTCAGTGACACAGAGTACGACATCGCACACTGGCCGAGCAAGGAGAAACATGGACAGTGGCAGAGAAAGAGAGAGAGTAGAAGAAAAATGAACAAAAATACTATTGGTAACATGTATCGGGGTAAATTCTGAATCAAGACCAATTAGAGGCTCTAAGAGTCAGTGAGTGCTCCCCTACTTGTTCACTAAAGTATTGGTTGTTTTGCTTTCTCCTTGAAAGGCGGGATCACGCGTGTGTTAGTAGTGGCAGAAAAAATAGCTCTATTACATTGATCCCCACTCAGACGGTCAGATCCAATCGATTTTGATTATGTAAGGGCAGGTGCCGCGCACGCTTTTGCCACTAAACTTTTCCTTCACAGGGAGAGTTAAATTTAATATGGAGCGGGTTATCATTCAATAGAAATAATAAGAGATGCTTTGAGTTGAGTGAGGGTTGAGTGTAGAGCAGAAGGGAGTGTGGTGTGTGTTGTGTAATGTAATCTCCTAATAGGGTTAGGAGAATCGGTAACAAGGCCCGGAAGACGAAGGGAATGGTATTAGAACTGGCCTGGCGGCAGCTCGCTGAGTATTAGCTCGACTTGTAGTGCTCAACATCGACAATCACACGATCACATGCATCGCACAATTTCTCTCCTCCCTCGTGTCCGATCGCCAACGATGAAATTTCCTTTCACAAATACAAGCTCACCAATTCTCTGTGCAATTTAATTTAAATTGAATTAATTTCGGGAAACACTAAAAGCTTTCGCTTTTGAGCAACAGTATTTGTAGCACTATCACTCGTCTCTTGGGCACGGCTAGACTGGAGCGTGATTCCAATCGAGTCTCGCATCCACTCGATTTTCGTGGCACTTTACATTCTCACGCAAATTTTTGTTTTTTTTCGCTGCCATAAGAATCCTCAAAGAACTTTGGGAACAGTGGCTAAGTGACGCTAGCCAAGGCGGTAGTGGTGGTGAGAGGGAGAGAGAGAGAGAGAGAAAGTCGAAGCGTGTCCTAAATGAGAGTATTTAATGTGAGCAAACAGTGGTGGAGTAAAGTGGGGGGTGAAGGGGAGAGAAAGAGAAATAGAAATAGAAAACGTGACGACTTTGATCGTTGAAGCTTGGTGGCGAGGAAAGTTGAAACAGAGATACACGGGCGAGAGAACGAGTACAATGAATTAATTGGTGCTGAGTTGCACATGAGGCCGCGCTGTTTGACTTTGCAAAGACAAACACAGCGGTGACACTGACTGGTAGCGAGCAGTGGTATGGTGTGATATCGGTGATGGATTGCCATCTCGCATGCTCCACTTGCCTTGCACTGGCCTACTGCTTGGCCCACAATGGTGTGCACACTATCCATATCTGGCGCAGCAATTAGATGCAAACACGAACCAGTCGATCCGAGTGTGTCGATGGCAGCTCTCGACAGTCGCCTCGAGCCGGCTCGCAGCCAAACTTTTCTTGTCTCGATTGTCTCCGCTTTGCAGATGTCCGCCACTGTCTTCTACCCTCTGTGCTAAGCTTCGCACAGTAGCGAAGAGACCAATCAGATTTTTTTCATCATAACAATTAATATTATTCTGAAAGTTTATTAATTAAAATTTCCCAGTCACTATATACAAGTTATAAACTTTTTTTAATTAAAATATTGGGTTTTATTCAACAAAATCAACGCACGAGTGTGACAAGGTGATATCACTCGTGGTGTTGATCGCCAGCGATGTTACTAGCGAATTGCTTCGAACTGGGTTCGGGGTAAGTGAGCAATTGAGGGTAGGGTGAGGGAGGGAGGGTGACCAGAGGTGTAGTTGAGAGGAATTAAGCACCGAAACATTCTTGATCTACACTTTTTTGCAAGAAAGGATGCGCTGGAAGGCGCGCCGAAAGTCGCGGTTAAAGCCACAGTATATCAGCGGATTCAGTGCTGAGTTGATGTATCTATGAACAGATTGAGCCAAAGATTCCGGCGGTCAGTGGGGGGTTTTGGACCACACACCGTGCAAATGGCATTGCCACACTTACCCAAGCCATGTGATGAAGTTCTCCAATTCGCGCGAAACATAACACGATTCACAGAAAGGCACGATGAGGTACATGAGGAAGAATGGCAGCCTAGTGTTGAGAGCAAGAGAATGAATGCTTAGTTGAATTCGATGAGCCATGTCAGGCGCACTAGTCTAGATAGCAAATGCTGTTTTAATCGCTGTAATGAGCACGAAAAGGCAACACTGTAGCGTGGTAGGATTTGAATCGATTTACTATTTAAAGCTTTAGAGTATCGGTAAATGCAACTGTTTTGCATAATTAAAATCTATTTAAAATGTATTGTTTTAATTTAATTTTTTAAAAGTTTGGAATAAAGAAGATTGGTGATGAGCTAAGGCGTTCACGACAGATTGCCAACGATCGATTGCTCTTTTCACTCCTTTGCTTCGTTTTCTCTGCTTGATTGATGAGCCTCATTTTTGCCTTCACCAAGTAAAAGTTTGTCGCTACGGATCTTACAATTATAAGGCAAGTTTCTACCCGCTAGACAATCTGAACTCAAAGGAGTAAGCGCAATTTGGATCGCTGGTTGCAACTTAGCGTACTTCATTCCAATTGAGTGCATCAAAATGTTGGTCAATTTGGAAAGGGCACTCGGAAACGGTGGCCGATCGGCACATCCGGGCGAGATGACTTATAGCCAAAAGCTCGATCCAATCTGGCTCAAGCGTAACAAGGGTATTGCATTTGGTAATTAACGTCGTGTTGGTGTCGTTTGACCATTGTTTCAACTTAGTTCTATAGAATATATATGGTACTGTACGCCACTGACGCTTTGTCTAGTGATCATCACATCAAAGCTAAGTTAGAATTAGAGCTTGAGGCTATCAGTGTTGAGAGCTCACCGAATCTCTTTTTAGCTAATTGAAGATTGGTCACTGCAGTCGCGTGGTGTCCCGAGGCGAGAAAGTCTCGCGTCACTAACTAGCATGTGTTGTACTTAATGGCATTGCGCTATATAATGAACCAGTGGAGTGACATTCAGTTGATGGTCATAATTTGTCAGTTACAACTGTCCCCAAGTGGTCTCACTCCTCTCTACTGCGGCTAATCACGCTTCGATGCTTGGCACAGTGGCCTGTGTGCTAAAGACAAGCAGCTCGTTGAGGGGTACTCAATCGGATATTGGCGTTGCCATTGACAATGCTCACCAGCAAGCAACGAAGACACCCATCACGATGCCGAGGATGCGTGTGGCTCGACGCTCGCGCGACAACGAAATCTTCTGCTTCTCTTCCCAAATCTTCTTGACCGAGACTTGAGATTGTGCAGGCTGAGGTGTAGTACGGGCAAGCATGCTGCTGCTCGTGGTTCCACCGGTTGTGTTATTGGAATCAGTTGAACCAGACAAGTAGCAACTTGGCTGACAACCTGGTGAGCCTAGACAACTCACCACTTGCAACTTGCCAGAGGTGGTCGATGTTTGTGGCACACTGAGCCCGCTCGGCACCACCAAGTCCGACTGCCCACTCGGCTCAATTGTGACTGCGCTCGAGTTGTGGATCTGGAACAAAACAAAAACAATGTTATGTTATTACTCAACTTAGCACTGCCAAAGAGTCCGGCCAGACGGCAGATACACATGAGGCACATCGAGCAACTCTCATTAGAATTGATGATCGGCACCAAACAGTTCCGACATCGAATTAATTACAGCCCGTTGCCAAGCGTGGCCATCGAGCTTCAATTCGAACGTGTTTCTGACAGAGCTTGCTCAAATCGGCCCACACTAGACATCAACTGAGCGCGCACGGATTGGCTTGAGACCATAAATTCCGATTGGATTCAATGAGGTTCGCTCACTTACTCGACTCGACGAGAGGTGAGCGCACTAGTAAAGCGAGTTGATAAGCGATCAACGGCAATTGCCAGGCACCGACACTTGGCGAGTGACTCGTCTGCCACTGCCACTGGTCGATCACTCCAGACAATGAGACAAGACTCTCACATTGACAACACGCGTCTCGTACTGAATTAATTGCATCTGAGAATAATTGAAATTCTCCGCCGGCCTTTGTGATTTGAAGCCATTGACTAGATGACCTGTGTCGCACTATGAGTGCATTGAGAGTGCCTAAAAAAGCCGGGTCTAGTCCAGTCCGGGTGTAGTTTAATTTCAAACCCATCTCCCCAGAGGCCAATTGCTGACACTGTTACCTATAGTGTTTTAATTTGTAGTTGCACTCCTGCATTTCTCAGTATTGTGACATCTTCAAATTAATTTTGACCCGGACACTCGGACAATACCCAATGTTAATGTGGCAAGCTGACTAAGAGAGAAAGTTAATATTTAATCTCATTCTTGTTTAGGACAAGGCTTTGCAATGACTAGACTAGAAAGAGAGAGAGAGAGAGAGAGAGAGGGGGGAAGAGAGAAAAATCGAAGCATGAGCGCGAATCTCCCTTGACTCTGAGATATCTCCAGTGACCTCAATCACTCTTGACTCAAGAGTCTTGAGTAGTTGATTTTTCACTGTTGGTTGACCCACACATCCGAATTAGAAAGACATATGCTATGCGTGTGCGTCATATTCCTATCGTGTGTCGAGCAACAAATATATCGTTTTCTCTGCACCATCGGCAGGATGGGTTATTAAAAAACAATCAGATTAGATTGCATGCCAGCAAAATGGAGTGAAAAATGAGGGAGGGGTGGCATGTATTCACCCAATGATGTTTTGGTGGATTGCTCAGTACTACCCGACTGTAGGGACAATCTCGCAGTCCAGTGAGCCATGGCCCAAGTGCCACTAGCCGTTGTCCATTGTGCCTGCCGTGCCTCTATGATTCAAGCTTCCATACTTCATCTTTGTTTCTCGCCATTGTATGTGCTCAAATTAATTTAAATTCCAACAACTTCTAATTACAATGTATTCAGCAGCATATTCAAATGCTTCTCGCCTAGCTCTTTTATCAAAGCTGTGCAGACAGAATTAAATGCAAATTGACCAATTGTCTTTCTATGATAAACGAAAGTTTTGCCGATGGTGTCTTTCATTATACCAGACATGCATTGCTGATGCCACACACACTCATATTTGTCTTTGAGTATTTGAAGTCGCGATAAGAAAGAGAAGGGTTGGTAATGGCGTAAGCGAGCTTTTATTCATAATGATTCTTTGATCAATTGCTCAGAGATTGGTCTAGGGTGCAGTGTGCCAGTGGGTCTTACCTGGTTGCACTCCGATTTGCAGGGTATCGTCTCGCCACTCTCCATGTTGATGATTTGATCGGACGATGATTTATAGCGAAAACTATTGGAGTGGACATTGAAGAGTGTGGCGTCAGTGGTGGTCGAAACGGAGGCACTGTTTAAGTTAAACTGGATCTGTCCTGGCATCGGCAGATAATGGTCGGCGTGCACCGTACCGGAAGAATTAGCTGTCAGCACTGCGCTCTGCTCTCTTTCGGTGGTTGGACTGGCGAGGGTCTGCGAAGGGCAGACCTCTCCTGAGGAAGCCACTCGGTTTACCCCATTGCTCGCTGATGGCAGCTCTAGTTCACCCTCAATCACACGTTTTGTTGTGCAGTTGTGTAGTGTAGATTGGTGTGGACAAGAAACCACACCGCTGGTGAGTCCATAAGCATCACTGCTGCTTACTTCGTTGCGCGAGTGTTCGTCGCTGGCAGACTCAATCTCAATTCGCGCCTCGCGCAAATAGCTGTTATTTTTGCGCGATAACTTTCCTTTGCTTTTGCTTCCCTTGGTAGATTTGTCACCACGGCTTGTGCAGCAGCATCGAATGCAGCGTGCTTTGATGTGCGATGTTTTAGGTGAGTTAGAGCTCGAACTTTCTTCGTTAGAAGAAATCTTGGTCAAATAGTTGCCTGTTGTGGGCGTAGACACAGTTGCTTGCTGACCTGCTGTGGTGTTGCTTGTGTGACCTAGGTTGGCCATAGCACTAGCCTTGGCTCTGTCTTTGAGTCTCCTTCGGGTGGCACGGAATATTTTGAAGTAGACGACTGTCATGATGAGAAGTGGAATGTAGAAGGAACCACTAGATGAGTAGATGAGATACATTTTTTCTTCTGACAGTCGGCACGGAGTTTCATCATTGAACTCTTCGGGCCAATCGTTCCAGCCAATCAGTGGTGGAATGGAGATGATGGCTGAGAGAATCCACACGATGCCAATTGAGGTACACACCCGGTTCATTGTTCGCTTCTGAGCATAGTTGATCGGGTCGTGAATTGCCCAATAGCGGTCCTGTTTGGGTAGAGAAGCAAACATTGAGTCAGTGAGTAAGATAGTGCTTGGTGGTATGGTGTGCGTGGGGGCACGGGCATGGTAGCCTTGTCCAAGCACTGGCACTGTGACAACTCAATCGGCAGGCACGGTGACCCAGTGCGCGCTCTACCACTGCTGCAACACATTTGCATCGGAAGTGAGCCGAGCGGGAGCCGTGAGACAATGCCGGCTCTGCCGCATCCGATTGCTTTGCATCTCGCCTCGCTTAATTCGCACAATTAGAGCTGCAACGAAGCGAGAAACCAAATGCCACCAAGCATGATGATGCCACGCAGCACCCACAGTGTTTTGGTGCAAATGACACGCGCGATACTCGTGTGGCCAGGTCTAATGGATACAAATCACACCTAATCACAGAATGAGACCTTTACTTGGCAAGTTGGTCATGTGCACAACTGCAATCACTCAAAGAGAGGCCATTTCACGGTAATACAAATAGTTGACACAATTAATAACCACCAGTAAGACAGTGTATTGCGAGGAGACGTCCTTTCGTGTCGTGTTGCAATCACACCCATGCCAGTGGGGCGATACTGGTCCCGTCAGGATATCCGTTACCCATCGCACGCATTGCTCGTCCGTCCACTGTCCAGTTGGTGATATATGCTCCAATCTCTCTTTCTTTCAATTTCCCTTTCAACAAAAAATTTCTACCAATTTCTTCTTTGGGCAAGATCTCAACATGTCATGTTTTTATGTAGCACATTGTAATATTTACATCTAGATTTCAATTTACTTCTAAGAACTGAAAAACGCGACCGTGTAGATTTTAATCGAATTGAGAACGCGTTCCAAAAGGTTAATTAGAATCTCTACACGAACATGATGTTGATCTCAGATTGGAGCGTTAGTCCGATTGGCTATAGTGGTAATAAATTAAACATGATAATGGCGATGGCAATGGCTGTAGTTCTATGAAGTGAGCAGATGAGTACATCGCATGAATTAACACTCCAAGTCATCAGTAACTGTACGCTTAACGCACTTCTACTCGCTGGCAGTGTAGCAACTGACGAGTAATGTTTGTTTGATTGTTGCCGCGAATTTACAATTTAAATTGCATGCAAATTGTAGTTTAAAATTTTCAATTTCTTGTGTCAGAACGAAGTGGGTTTTCGCGAAGAATGAATCGCCTCTTAGGAGTGTTGCCGAATCAATTGCTAGCGTGACTGGATGCGGACAAATCAATGCAACAAGGCGCTAAGCGTGAGGGTGACAACAATTAACTTAAAGATATGGGCCCAAGTGTGTTCAAATCTTACTCGCGTCGCCATTTACATTTCACACTGCTGGACTGTAACTAGCAAACGATGTGCTTGGCAAAATAGAGGTGGCAAACTTTTGACGTCAACGAAGCCGTCTTGGGACTCACCCTGAGACGCGCCCTGATTGCCACCAAACAAACACAAGCACCGGTTAATTAGAGACCAACGAAGCAAACAAACGACTGCTTTTGAGTCACCTACAACTCGCTCGATGCAAGCAGAACCGATTCAAATCGTCCACTTCAAAGACTTTGGTAGAGAAACTAAAATTGAAATTTATAAAGTGTACATTTATAGAGGGAAGATGCGACGTGGCTTGGTAGACAATTCCATTCGTCGATCGCAGTCATGTGGAATGGCAAGTGAAGTCAAGTGGATGGGTACGCGGCGCCCGCACGAGCCAGGCTCACTGGTCAACCGAGTGGCACCAATAGATCGATGATTGGCAAGATCGGCACGGCTTAGGTCTCACTGCTCCATGCCGATCGAATGCATCAACTTAATCTGCAATGGCACTGTCTGACAGTAGTACTGACACTATTGGAGCCCGCATCGAAGGCAACCATTGCTGGTTACTGCATCTATGTGTGTCTCATCTATTGAGTCATCGATGGGTTTCTTTTCTATTTATTCGTGCTTTCTGTGTGACTGGTCGGAACAGATGTGCATTTTTTGGCTTCAGTATACTTCTACTTGGGCCACTTGACTCGTTCCCCTTAATGTTGCACCAGTAATGGTAGCCACGCATTGTACTCCGATTGGATTAGTCATTTACCGAATGGCCATCGGCAAATTGAACCAACTCAAGCAAATCGATAAATATGAAAGTGTGATTAATTTAATCTCAGCGTTCTGATGTTTGTCTCTGTTTTGTGTCATCCACTTTTCCAAAGTTCCGGCTTGCAGTAATCGATCTGCACTGGTTATCATCATTATTGTGAGTGCGGTGTGCGAGCGATTGAAATCACTAGATCGGTCCAAATCAATTGTGAACAACTATAATGGATTGGAACGGTAGAGTCATTGCTCAAACAATTAATGCCTCGTCCTCCCCGTTCTCTTGCCAGTTCTTGACAAGCTTCAAAACGGGGATCCGAAATTAATCGACTCGATGAAGGGAACAATTAACAAAATTGCTATTTATGCAGGAAACTATAGTTTATCTATAGATGTGCAAGCAAATGCCTTTGAGTAATACAAAAATGATTCTGGATCGATTGGCTACCAAGAATCAAGTTGCAAAGATGGTCTTCGGTAATTACAGCTCTTTTCTCTCAATTGCTCTCACCCTTCTTTGATTGTACATTTGAGTTTGCGGCTCGCTTTGCGACTAGAGTCAAGGCACACGGTTTCAATCTGACTCAACAAGCTTATTTGGAGGCTATACCGTTCTTGATCGCGTTGCATACCAAATGGAAATGGTTCAGATGTGCAATTGCAAGCTGAATTGTCATGATTCGGATCAATCTAATTGCTGCAATTAGGCGGTCTCGAAGAAAGGAAAGTGCTGAAGCGAGAGACAAAATTCGATTAGCCACGACAAGTGTTCTTCCTCTTTCCCTACTTCCCAATGGACAGCTGCGTTTCTAATTTGTGTTCTCCTAGTTCGTTTTTTTCAATAGAAAAAACATAGCACTAACTGAGGCGAGGCATAGAATTCTCTTGAATCTCCGGTGCCACTGCAAATAATGCTATTAATAAGGAAATCGGGAGTCGTATTAATGTGTGTGTGTGTGTGCGTGTTTGATTAATGTGCCGCGCACCGATCTGCAAATCGGTCTCCCACTTTGCCGATATCCAAAGTGCCGAGAGATGACTCTCATCCGGCCAAACTATACACTCTGCCGTTTAACATGCTGGCACACAATCTTTTGCGATAAGCCAATTGAAGAGCAATATTGATGGTGACACCAACGGATTCGAACAGGCAAGCCCCAGTCAGTATGCTATCCTTTCGATATTTTGTGAATATGATATGGCCACTTTATTTTCTTCTCCACTTCGCGTTATGCACACGTAGTTGCGAGGAGACGAAGAAAAGAAACAAACTCGATTCATGATGGCGTGAAATGTGACTGCCTGTGTGTGGATGTGTATGAACGAGACAATTAGAGAAATCAAAACTGCTGTTAGTGACAAAACTGGAACTCATCTTTTGCATGCATGACAAAGCAAATGGAGAGAAAGAGTCAGCAATTTAGCGATGGATCGATTCTATTTGAAATCGAGTGGCAAAACTAATATGAGAACCATGAGGGAAAAGGCGAGGCCAGAGCAATGCAAGCGGCACGTTTTTCTTCACTCTCTCGTGCCTTACTAGCTGTCATAATCAAATCGCCATTTATTGACGAGCCACTCAATCTTTTATTTTGATTTGTCCCCACACAAAATTAAAAATTTCGATGGATTTTTTCCATTTTATAATTGATTTAAATTTCCAAAATTAAATAAAGCAAAAACTTTTTGTCTGAAACGCCAACGTGAAAAGACAAAAATAAAAATTGAGCTTGAGAGTCAAATGATAGAGAAGATGAACGCGAACAAAATAAATCTTGTTTTTTTTGTCAAAAAGAGCATCATCTGAAATGACATCAAATTGAATCGATGCATAGTAATAGATAGAAGAGAGGAGAGAGACAACTAAATCGAAGAGGCACAAGAGAGTGGGAAGCACCATCGTGACATAGGGGACCCAAGACATTCATTAGCCATGGGCTAGAATTTTAGTTGTGCCACAATCGATTGAGCAGTGCGGGAATGAGCCCGCTCGCGCGACATGTTTGGGTGCGCAGTGTGTAATCACACGCTACTAGCGACCACGGCAACAACGAGGTAACCACGAGTGACGTGAAACGCCATTTTGGTGGTTCTCAACTCTATTTGGTCTGTCTCACGTACGTGGAACTTCACATTCTGCTGCTTGTTCTCGGATCATGGCACCGATGAGTGGGCGCCACCGGAATCATATCTCTTCGATTAGCCACTACAGTTAGGGGGGTCTGGAACATATCTCCTACTTCCAATGGTGAACTTGCCAAATCGGATTAATTTCTATCGATGGTTTTTATATCAAAACTTGTTAGTTAATGGCAACGTCAACAGTCTAATGATAAGACGATCGGTTTTGAAGAATGTGACGCAAATGTGTGTTGGCAAATGGCAAAATGTTTGTTTTCTCCTTACACCGATAAATGCAAACTTTTGACTAATTTGGATTTTTCGTCATTATCAAATACTAGTATTCTAATCTGCTTTACCATATTTTTGACTTGTAACGTGATTACAAAGAATAGATTCGAAAGTTCAACATACTAAACTTTTTTTACATTAGCATTAATATTGTATTATGAGTGTTAGGATAAAGTTGCGTAATGCGTTATTGCTGTGTGTATGTTCAAGATAATATAATAGAGCTTTTTTACAAAAAAGAAGTCGCATCAAAAATACATATAAGATCATGTTAATCAGTTGGGTATCAGCTATTTTTGGAAGCGCCACTCGGATTACGGCACACCAGAACGTATCGTGTTTGATGTCGATTTTGTGAACTTACCAGAGCGATGGCGCACAGGTTCAGGATCTATGGAGAAGCAAACAGAGAAAGTGAGAATGTGAGTCACAATTAATGACAAAGCAGACTCGACTCGGACGGTCGATTGCAATTCATTATTTATCATATGATATCACTTGGGCTGCATGGCATCGTCTGGCTATTGCTGCTCAGTGGTTTACCGGTGGGACTCGGCATCTCGGTGCGAGGTCAACCAGGCGTTTCCTTATTACATCCTAACATGCTAACTCTTTGGTAGGAAGAAAACTAAATTCTAATCAAATTTCAATATCAACCACTGCACTATACAAAGTAGCATCTAGTTTGTGCACCGGCGCACTTTGATGAAGGTTTCATCTCAAATAAGAAGGCGCTGCTTATTTTGCTCTTCTCCTTTTCCTCTCTGGTTTATCTTTCTTGGTGCAGATTGAACGAACGCACTAGTTGGTCGAATCTCACTAGGGCCACAGTACCAACACGGCACTTGCACAGGAAATGTCAGTCGAATCCAATAAATCAAACTTCTCAATATTGTTAGTGGTTAGTGGCGCTCTTTTGCCCTTCCGGATTGTCGTACTCTACCAGACACGATCCGGCACTAGTTTCAGTGTTCTGTCTATTCTAATTACTGTTCTCTATCACACACACACACACACACATACTAAGTCTTGAGTTGCCAGTTCAAATTGATGTTTTCTGCTAACAAATTTTCGGGTATTGCAAGAGAATGGTTGATTTTACTCAATGATTAGGTGACAAATGGAGACATGTTTAATAGGATAGTTAAATAAGAAAATTGTTAATAAAAAATTTAAAGAGCGAGAAATTCCATAGTTATTTGAATATAGGTGGTCAGGGTTATTTTTTGTCAAATATTTGCTTTTGAATCTAGGTTTGTGGACTACCAAGAGACTACACTAATGGCAACACCAAACACGCACCGGGCGAGGCAATATGACAGCAAGTAAACAAGGTCGAACGCGCACTACCCGGACTGCTGACCTAAGACTATCCCAGTCAAGCACTATGAAATTAAAAAAAAGCAAATTTTTCAAAGCCATTTGGGCACCGTTCGATAAGCAGTAAACAGATGATTGGCTAGATCCATCAGAACTCATGCCTCGCCGACATTCTCTCACAGTTCTCATTTAAATAATAACTTGGTATATCACGGAGAAGACAGTGCCACTGGCGCAAAAAGCTCATCAATATTTGAAGTGCCATAGAGCATCAATAATTAATAACATCGCAAATCGTTTGTAGTAATTGGCAAGAGGGAGAGGAAGCAAGTGCCAATTCAGAATATGGCGAGACATGCACCAGTGGCAACACTGAGCGACACTGTGTCAGCTCGACCAAGCTCGTGCGTGGTTGGCGCTACTCAATCGCCTTGCAAGAGGCCTAGATCAAGAACCGGCCGGCTGACACACACACAATCAAGCAAATAGCCCACGACATTATGACTTGACAACACGTCCATTGAGTTGCGATTGAAGCATGTCGGGCAAGCAGATTGCGTGGCCACATAGCCAAGGGCGAGTGGGTCATCAGTAACTCATCTTCCATGAGCTATTTCCAATGCAATTCAATGCCGATCAACGAGGTGATTTGTCCCATCCACCGTTCGTATCGGCAGTTGAACCATAAGATTAAGACAAGTTGGATTTATGCGATTAGTGCTAAGTTGGATCATTTGAGCATCATTCACATTCAGATTGATTTGAAGATCGAAAGTTTTAGTATTGGTGATGGACAGTTTTGCTGTGAGCAGCAATAACAAGACCAATGTAATGAGCTTGGTACTTGGACGCGGGTCAGGCAGACAAGCAAGCATTGATAGTACTACCCGGGTCGCCATTGTTAATACCATTGTTGAGACAGTCTCGCTCGCAACACACACAGATTCAGACAAACACAATCAAACTGCTTGCTCTAGCAATGCTTGCCAAATCATTTTTGAATCACATCACCAATGTTTGTTATGATAGCCATTAATCTAACGGAACAATCTAATTGCCACGCTTCCCTTGTTTTCACATGCTTTTGCTACACTCTACTTTTGTTTGCCCATTTAGAGCCCCGATTGTTAGATCTCGCAAACTGATACCTCGTCTATAACTCTAACGCAGGATACAAACTTTAACGGTCTTCACTGCAAACGTGTGCAAGCCTTCTTGTTAGAACTAAAAAATGGTCAAAATACCATTAATGCTTATATTACTTAGCCTGTGTACCTGGATGGAAGACAATTTTTGCTCGTTCAGAACTTGGCCAAAGTTTAATGAATCAATGCATTGTGCTTTTGTGAGCTGGTTTGTTTGTGTGTAACAGATGGAAAACATTGAACAAAGTAGTTGAGAGAGAAATTGATGCCACTTTGGGTCAGTGGGTATGGATAGTTCCCAGCAAGTGGTCAGTGGATCGATCGATCACTCTCGATTGCTATCGCCAATTGGTCTGCCCTCCTCTACACTTTACTCCATTCAGCTGTTGACTCGATCAAGTGACCATAACTGATATGCGCTGATCGATTTCTCTCACTCAGTTTGACAGTTTTTAAACTTTTTCCACCACTCATACACTTAGCTAGACTAATATTGCAAAGTCAGGCATTTGTTGCTGACATCCGGCTAAATCGAAATTGATATCTCATATAGATTTGCCACTTTAGTTTGTTTTAAATTTTTAGTTTTAAAATAATATTATTGATATATAGCAAAGTAGATAAATTAATAACG
>WURS02167283.1:0-45591 GCA_011762765.2 Rhinocypha anisoptera
TTCGAATCACAACAGAGTGAAAGTTAGATTCGAATCGGTGATGAATTCGAATCACAACAGAGTGAAAGGTTAGATTCAAATTGGTTAAGCACAGTGGAAGTAGAATAACTCTTCTCGCGCATGCGCTGTTAGATTCGAATTCTTAACCGATTCGAATCTAACTTTCACTCTGTTGTGATTCGAATTCTTACCCGATTCGATTCTAACTTTCACTGTTGTGATTTGATTTCATTACCGATGACAGTACAACAACAAAAATGGCAGAGAACCAAAAATGTCAGAACATGAACATAGAACATAGAAACCTACGAGTAGTATATCGTCGTAGGTTTCTATGTTCTATCTTAATGTTTGGGCATCTTTGGTTTTCTGCCATTGTACTGTTAGAATAACCCTACTTCCACTGTGCTTAACCGATTCGAATTCCACTTTTGTTGTTGTGATTCGAATTCATCACCGATTCGAATTTATGTGATTTGAATTTTATTACATTTTGTCTTTATTTTGGAAGTTTTTTTAATTAAAGCTTGTATTTTATTCCCTTTTATCATTATTAGGTTTCAACGTTGTTTCGTTCAAATTCCTTGACAACAACACTGGTGGATCAGTACATGAAAGCAACGTGTCATAACTTTTTGGTCAAGTCCCTGACCGAGCCTATTCAGAAAGTTTTGGACTCTAAGGTGAGTAGTTTGTTTGGGGATTTTAAGGGGTTGATTAATTTTCAAAAATTGTTTATATAATTGAAGTTAGATAAGATAAAATGCAACTCGAATCTTTCTTCTTAAAACGAATCATTCTCAATTCGAATCACTTTTTTCAATTCGAATTGTTTTTCTTAATTTGAATCGTTTCTCCAAATTCGAATTATTCTTCTCAATTCGATTCGTTCTCAATTCGAATCTTTTCTCCAAATTCGAATTATTTGTCTCAATTCCAATGACTCTCAATTCGAATTGTTCTAAATTCGAATAATTCTCAATTCGAATAACTTTTTCGATTCGAATTATTCTCAATTCGAATTGTTTTTCTAAATTCGAATTATTCTCAATTCGAATCGTACTTTCCAATTCTAATGGTTCTCAATTCGAGTTAAACTGAATCTGATTTTGTATATTTATTGGAATATAAATAGAATATGATTGATTCGAATTCTTAAATTCACTATTCGAATCAGTTTTTTAATTATTTTTAGAATATAAATAGAAGTGATTCGAATTTTTTTTAAATGATTCGAATTAAAAGAAACAATTAGAATTGCATTCACAATTTGAATCTGATTTTATACATAATATAAATCTACTCTATATGAATGCGTGATCGACTTTGGTCGTCGTCGTCGTCGTTTTCAGACAAATTTTTCGTTTCACGACATTTTGCACTGTAACAGTTACGCTACTTCTACTGTGCTTAACTGATTCGAATCAAACTTTCACTGTTGTGACTTGAATTCATCGCCAATTTGAATCAAACTTTTTGTGTTATAATTCGAATTCTCACTCAATTCGATTCGGAATTCGAACTTTTTTAATTCTCACTCGATTTGAATCGAATTTTTTGCATATCCATTCAAATTATGATTACTCGTGTTTCACCACGGCGGATTTGCCGCCGTTTTTTTACAATAGGCAGACAACGCTTTAGCGCCGGACCTCTTGTAAAAATTGCTTCTTAAAAGTGAATGTTAAATTTGTAATTTTTAAATAAAATATGCTATCAAATTATTAAAACAAAAATCAAAAAATAAAAAAAATAAAATCAAAATTCGTTCATTACATTTTGTCAAAACTCAAAAAATTAAATTTTTAAAAATTTATTTACAATTACAAGAAAATATATTTTTAGCATAAATTATATTATAAAAGAATTTTATTGAAACATCATTTTGTTGCAAAATGGCAAGTTTTTTTTGACCAAGCTTCTGAAACCACTTTCTTACCAATGTTTTTTAATTATATTTTTTATTTAACCCGTTACTAATATTCCTGTTCAGTGTTAAATTAAATAAATAATTACACTGTATTTAACTTACTTCAAAATGTGAATGAAATAAAAATTGAAAAAAGGTCTTTTCCAGGTTTAGTGTGTTTTTAATGCCATTTGAATGTCTGTGTCCGTATACAGAACTCAAATATAAAAAATGCTTAACGCACATAAACCATAACCCTTTATGCACGTCAGCAAAAGTATATAATAAATTAGAACCGTTTGGCGTGTCATCAGTTTTCCTTAGAAAAAATGTTTGATTTAGGAAAAAATTGCGCGTTTTCCCAGTAATAAACTTTAGAGTCATTAGAGTGTTGTGCCATCAGTGCTTACTTATTGATTGATTTATTTTTTAATGTATTATAAAAAAATTTTGTTTTGTTTGTGTTTCTACGCAAACAATGAAAATGGCTTAACAAACACTAAAAACTGGTAGTATAGATGAAAAGGGGTTTTTATGTGTGCAAGTGTGTGTCTGCATGACAGTTTGTAACATGTGCAATAGTGGTACAAGTAGTACTGTGATGTGATGCTAAATTTAGAAAAGCAAAGCGGGACAGCTGTGTGTCTCTGTCATAGTTCATTGCCGTGAAGCAAACGTCTCATTAAAGCAGGTAAAACTGTTTAGTTTTTATATTATCACCTGGTATTAGTCGAGTTTCTACAATAAACCATATTAAAATATTATTCAATCATGAACAAATTAGTATAAAAGTATAATAAAAAAATTTACTGCCTATCTGACATACTAATTTTGATATCATAGGTAAATATCTACCACTTTCAACCAAATACACATGACCACAGTGAACTAAAGATGCCATTGTTCAAGAATTTTTAAACTATATTTAAAGATTATTTAATTATGGACAAACTAGTATAAAAGTTTTAAAACAAAGATTTATTGACTATCTGTTATACTAATTTCAATATCATAAGTAAATATCTACCCTTTTCAACACATAACCACAGTTAATCAAAGATCCAATAATTAAAAAAAATTTTTATCAGACAATAAGTAAACAAAGCCATCATTCCTGGAAACTTAACTTTTCTCTCTCTCCCCCTCTTTGTTTTCAAATTTTTCCCATATTAATAAATAAATGAGAGTTGCAGCTCAACAGCAATTTTTATAAGTGTTTATGATGTATAGAGAATAAAAGTGAAAAAATGTTGGAGTTTTTTAAAGTAATTTAATTAATTTAATTTAATTAGTGACTTCTCTCTCTCTCTCTCTCTTTCTCTTTCTGAAAACTTGATCGTACCAGTTACACCTATTAAACATCTTATATTTTTATACTATTCTATTCGACTTTTTAGTTCTACTATTGCAGTTACTCTCTGGCTTAGATCATGCCACCCCTAGCAAAAAAGGTGCAATTTGGTGCTAACCGATACATCCACCAAGTATCGATAGTATTGGCATTGGTAGTTGTGCTGATCTACTTTCAAAGAGAGAGAGAGAAAGCAGTAGCAGTGGCATATTGAACAAATTTCTCCCTCCTGTGGCACCTCTGGGAGACGGTTGGTCACGGTATGCAAAATTTGGTCGTTTCGAGAGTCACTCGGCTGGCGCGGCGCACCGCTCGGCACAGCGCTCGCCCGATGCAACAAGACGAGGTTGCAGATGGCCACCTGTGTGTACCTTCACTCTGCTTGGCACAGCTCTTCGTCTCAGTGCTACCGGTGACTTACTCACTGAGTTGGTGTGCCTGCCACTTGCATCGTGCTGGTGTCCTATGCTTCAAGCCGTGCACTCGGTGAGAGGCCAACGCAGTCTTTCTCTTCACCGACCTACCGTTCGACATCTCTCACTCTCACTCTCACTCCCTCTTCTCTCTCGCTTCTTCTCTCTCTCTCTCTCTCTCTCTCTCTCTCTCTATGTGTGTGTGCGTCTATGTGCGTGCTTGTTACCCATGGAACCTATTGAAACTCCAACTGTCGTAACTTCTTGACAGTGATAACCTTGTGATCCGAGAACTTGACCACGTTCCTGGCTTGCCACCGGGTATTTTAAAGTCACTCGACAAACCACCTAGCCTGGTGGCACCTGTGACTTCGGTGAGGCAGACTTGTGTGGTGTCCTATGCTTCAAGCGGTGTACTCGGTGAGAGGCCAACGCCGTTTTTCTCTTCACCAGCTTACGGTTCGGGATCTCTCACTCTCTCTCTCCCCACTCGCTTCTTCTCTATGTGCATGTATGTGCTCGTGTGTGTTATCCATCGAACTTATTGAAACGCCAACCGTCATAACTTCTTGGCATCTTACATATTGACAGTGATAACCTTGTGATATATGATCACTTGAATACGTTCTTATTGTCGTTCCATTCCCAACCGGGTAGTCTCCGGGTAATTTAAAGCCATTCGGCAAACCACCTTGCTTGGTGGCACCTGTGACTTCGGTGTGATAAACCGTCACTTGCGTCGTGGTGTCCTATGCTTCAAGCGGTGCACACGGTGAGAGGCCAACGGCGTATTTTTCTTCACCGGCTTATGGTTTGGCATCTCTAACTCTCACTCTCACTCCCCCCTCTCATCTCCTTCTTGCCCCCTTCTTCTGTGTGTGTGTGCACGTAATACCCATGGAACCAACTAAAACGCCAACCATCGTTTCTTCTTGGCATCTCACGTATTGACCTTGTGATATATGATAACTTGACCACGTTCCTGTCGTTCCATACCCAACTTGTCACCGGGTAATTTAAAATCACTCGGCAAACCACCTTGCCTGTGACTTCAATGAAATAGACCGTCACTTGCGCGGAGTATGCTTTATTAAGCTTTACACCGTAAAACACTAAAATACAATTGTTTTCATTAATTTTTGTGTGTTGTTTGTTAAGTTGAGAAATCGGTTCTAACAATTGACCGTGACTTGAACCAAAATTGGTGCTTTTGCTTTATTTACCCTTTGATCTCGTTTTAATCACTTATAATTATATTATTGGATCTATTTATTTCTAATTTACATTATATTAACGGCAATTTTGCCAGTGTTATTAATGACTTTGGTAAATTGGAGCATTGCCTTGTGATAAGCATTTTGACCCCGTACCAAAGCAAGTTACGTTGCGTGATATAATGGAACCCAACGAGTTGAAGAAGATTTCTACTTCAGAGCAAGTCTCTGCACCAAATCCAATTAATGAACTTGGTCCTAATGAACGGGCCACCGCTGCTCGAGCTTACTTTCGCACCCAATCATGCAATGTACAGCAAAAATCAAGCGAACCAAGCCAACCACCATTGATTGAAAAAACGTCCATAAGCACACCGTCTAGCGAATTACCAAAATCCAAAGAAATTAAGCTTATTTCTCAATCTAGTAACATGAAAAAGTCTGTTACCAACGTGAAATCGGTGGAAACTATGCTGCAGCAAAGACAACCCAATCCGGAGGATTTGTTGATTTCTCTAGGTTTTGGCAGCTCAAACTATTACTGTAACTCATTACTTCGCATTCCTGAACGCTTTCTTCAAGAACAGTCTTACGCCAAAGGTGTTTGCGTGGCAGACATAATTCAAAAGCGTAATTCTGCTTTGCTTCAAGGTATCCCTTTAACACATTGTTTCCTTTTCTATTAACTTTTGAAATAATTTTTACCAGAATCTGTTTCCCAAAGTGTCAACTTATTAATTGGTAAACAAGCCAAAGTGGATAAACCTACCTGCTGTGGCAATCATTCGCAATGTGGCCGCAAAGTCGAGAAAAAAGAAATTAAGACTCCGAAGCCACGAATTTTGGTGATTGGACCAGAACGATATGAATGCATCAACTCGTCGACAATCAGACCGGTGGATGGCACTGGCACTGCTGACGGCAAACAATCCAATCCGTTTGACGAACAGTTTCGACTTGCTTTGCATTCCGTTAAGGAACGAAATGCAAAATCCTCATCCATTGAGCGCAAACCAAGCGGTTCAAATATGGATTATTTAGCTCTTTCTCGAGAAATGAGCAGCCTTCATCTCGAGCCAAGTGAAACAGGCAGTGTTCAGTTGGAAAATGTGTCCGAAGAGGAAGAAAACCAGTCTGATGAGGAAAAAGAAGAAGAAAGCAACTTGGTGGATGAGCTCAATTTATTGGCACAGGGTAGAGTAAATAATCTGACCGAGATGTGTCTTTTCACCAGTTTTCAGTGCGTCCGACTGGCCAGCGAATTGAATCGCTCTTTGATCATGCTTGTTGATGCCGTTATTGGCTCTACCGAGACCAATAGTGCAATCACTATTATTTACGCGTCCAACAAGACTTTACTTGAAACAACTTTATCGGAAATTGTTAAAATCGAATACATGTTGAAAGATTGTATTGCTATTAGCAGCAGCAATCAATCTGATGACAACATGGAAGACATTATTCGTCAAACCCTTGGTCTCATCAACCACCAAGTAAGTCTATTTGATCTGATTTGTATCAAACAAAATTGCCTTTATCGTGCATTAACCCTTTGGCTACAAGAAGAGTTCACAAATTAAATTGCAAATAACTTTAAAATTTTAAAAATAAATTGAACTAAACTTAAACATATTATTGTAGACACTTGGGGAATTTATTCAAAATTTGAATTTTTAAAATTTTAAAAATTGATTTGAGTACGCAAATTCGTTTGTGAATCGCAATGGCGAGCGAGCCAGTATAGACTTTGCTTGTTCGCACGACTTTTCCTCATTGTTTCCTATGAAAACTTGTCTTGTCTTTCTTGTCTCATCTAAAAACTGACTGGAAATTAAAAATTCTAATTTTGCAATTAAATTCCCTAAGTGTCTAGAATAGAATTTTACTTTAAAATTTTTAATATTATCAGCAATTTAATTTGTGAACTCTTCCCATAACTAAAAGGTTGAGGTAGAAAACTTAAATTTTGTTTTCAAACAATCGTTTCATGTCGGCAGCACTACAAAACAAAACAAAATTATGAAATAAGATAAATTTAAACAAAACCGTCCTTTATTTTATAAAAATTTTATTTTATAATAGTTATTTAGTGCTGCCATCTATTACTAAACAATTAATGAATACAAAATATAATAAATGATTCAGTTCAACCAAATGATTTTAATTTTTTTCACTAAATAAAATATAGTAATAAAATTTTTGAATCAAATCACAACTATTTATTTATTACAACTAGTTGTGACTAGTTTTTTTCCCAAAGAGATGTTTAATTAAATTAATTAATTAGATGTTTAGATAATTAAATTGAAGAGTTGAATGAATTGCTCAAGTACATAGCTGCAATTACTGTAATTATAATAATTAGTACAAAATATTGTACCCAATAATAATTTTATTGTACCCAGATCATTAAAATTAAAATATTTATAACAAGTTGAACTAGTAAATTGATCATTTAGTCAAATTATGTTTTGTTGATAGGTTAAACTAAATTTTAAGTCTAATTTTGTCTCCGTGAATAATAATAAAAATTAATGCAAAAAATCTTTGTTTTAGATTAATTTTAATTAAAGAATTGTTTGAATAATTTTATAACTATATTCCAAATGTATTTAGGTTATAATTTTTAATAATTCAATTTATTCAGTGTAAAACTAATTGTAAATGTTAATCAATTTGTGTTGCTTTTATTTTTCAGATTTCCGAAATTCTTGAAATGGTGAAGAAGATGAGCGAGCGTTTTCTGCAGATAACAAAGAGCAGCAAAAGTCAAGTTTAGAGACATGACTAAGCATATCACACAGTAACCACTTTTAGTCAATTATTTGTGCACTTTTATTTTTATTTAACACGATATTGCACTTATCCAAAAAAGTATTTGTTTTAACCCAAATTACATATCTTTTTAAACCAAACAATTATTATTTTAATAATTTTCCAATTATTTATTTTTGAAATTTTTAAGTTTGATTTGCACATTATTTAATTTAATGTATTCTTAAAAATAAAAATAAATATAGTAAAAGTTTAATATATATTGAAATTATTAGATTATATTATTTTTTTATAATTCACAAGTGTATACCTGTTTTGGATGTGTCGAATTTGTCGAATTATTTTGTTGAAAACATCCGTTTTTTAAATCCACGGGAAATGTGATTACCAAAACACTTTCATTAAGTTATATTGTTTTTGTATTATTACGTTAAAAGATTGTATATTTATTATATCCGAAATATATCAACTACTCGGGTTGATTAAAATTAGAGATGAGTGTGTCTGTGTGTGTGTTTTGTGTCTGTGTATGAGTAGTGTAGGTGTGTTTTGTGCAATGTAGATGTTGATCTGTCCATTATTACTGGTGACGATTGATTGTGCAAAGCACGGTACCGGGCAAGGTGAAAGTACCTCTACTTGGACACACCTTCTACCTACCCTAATTAGTTTGTTAGCTTCACAAAATGTCACCATGTATTGACATTGAGCAAAGAAAACGAGTCTCAGTTCCAATTCACATTCCTTTGACAAGCAAGTCTAGATCATTTGTATTCTATGGGCATTATTTTTGTGTATTTTGAATGTCAAAAAATACGTCAAATTTTTACTTGAAAAAACCCAATTTAAACATAATTGAACGAACAATTAATTTTTCAATAAAACAATCAAAACTGCTAATTGCATTTCAAAACTAGTGATAAACTTATTAAAAACTAATTCATTAATAAATTTTGATTTTTAACACAATTTACAAAACTTTTCTCACATAAATATAAATTTATTTTTTTAATTACAACAATTTTCCGGTAAGGAAAGAAAAAGTGCACCCGGTTTCTCTCTCTCCCTTTCTCTTCCTCTCTCCCTATCTCTCTTTCTCTCTCTTTTTCCCTTTCTCTCCATTTCTCTCTCTCCCCTCTCTCCCTCTCCCTCTCTCCCTTTCTCTCCTTTCTACTTCTCTCTCTTTCCCTTTTCTCCCTCTCTATACTATTCTTTCTCTCTTTCCCTTTCTTTCTCTCTCTCTCTCTCTCTCTCTCTCTCTCTCTCTCTTTGTTTTGATCTAGGTGTTGAGCACCATTTTAATGATAAAAGGAACCGACTACCAAACGGATGTTGTTGTTGAGACTAAACCACTGTTGCAAACGGTGTGTGTGCTTTGTTTCAACACTGGGACAGTAGGACAGTTCTACCCTACCAGTTCACTTCAAGGTCACTTGATAATAACTACGCACCCAGAACCTGCTAACTTTCACTAGCCTACTTTTTATACTGGTTTAATCAGGTTTTATGATAATGATGATGATGATGATCGTGCAATTGATCTGACTTGCACAAATTGTCAGTGAAAAGTGCAATTCAAATAAAAAATGATTAATTGGGTATATTTGTTTTTCTACTATTAAAATTGCACCATACACTCTAAACTCAAATTTGCTGAAAAGGTTTAACCCTTTCGATCCAAAGGATGATCATTAAAATATCAGCTTTATATCGCTAATTAAATAAGCGGGACACAGACGTTCCAATAGCGTTTTCGGAAGCGAAAGGGTTAACATGAAACCGTTTCACAGATATGTTGATAAAATTTAACTTATTTTACTGATAAAACAATAAAAATAATCACCAAAAAATGCAGTAAAGCTGTAAAGAATTGAACACTTGAGTTTAGAGTGTATGCACTACACCAAATTATATTGACATTTATATTGACACTGGAATACCATCTAAATTAAATTGACTTTTTTGGTTAAATTTTATTTATATAATAGTAAATATAAAGAAGGGCAAAAAAATAATATATAAGTGTATAATTTTACCACTTTAACGGAAAAACTAAAAACTATAATATATTAATAAATAAATACTCATATTATGGTAAATCGGCCTTAACCCTTTTGATCCCAAAGATTATCAGTAAAAGGTAAGTCTTATATTGCTAATTGAATGAGTGGAACACATACGTCTCGATAGCGCCGAGAGCGAAAGGGTTAAGCTGCACTTTGATGTAAATTAAATTGACTTTTGTTTTAGGAAAATTACTTATATAATGAACAAAAAAATCAAAAACAAGAAATAAATTCTCATATTGTGGTAAAGCGGCCCTAAGCTGAACTTTGATGTAGAGTGTAAAGCAATTTATAATGTTACGTGCAAATGACATAACCACTCAATTTGGGGCCTGTTGTATGTTACATTACATAATTGATCCTCTCAATTGCACACACACACACACACGCACATAACGCCAACACCAGTAGTTCTAAGAACAAAAAATTAATATTAAATTTATTATTATTATTATTATAAAAATAATTTGCGGCCAGTGGTAACTGGAATTCGTCACGTCTGGCACATCTCTGGACAGGAGAAAAATAAATACTGATTAGGCTCTGCGAAAAAGAGAGGACCAGTAGATTCGGTGGGTCACTTCCGTCGCACTCAGTCCCCCAAATGTGATCGCGATCTTTTGCAAATCGACTCACTTTGCCCCAAACCAGACGTCATGACAGCACCAGTTAATTCCAAAAATAATACGATTTATTTTAGTTGTCTTTCCCGTTTGCATGCAGTTGTTTTATGTATGTGTCTGTGTATCTCCCTCTTTCTTTCTCTCTCTGTGTGTATGTGGTAAGCGTGTAGAGGTGGTGAGAAGTGAAACGACACTTGGTGCCAATACACGATACCCAAAGAGCACCAACACACGAACATTTTCACTGCAAGTTTATATAGCAATTTGAGCGATGTTCGCGAGGCTATAGAACATTAAAAAAACATCAACCTAAGAACATTTTGACATCAAACTACGAATTTGTCCGGGATCGTAATCTTGATCAATTCATGCAAGTGGCCGCTTGTTGTCTGCTAAGGTTGCAAAATTGGAATTTTTTCAATTTTACAAAATTTGATTATGATCCAATTGGGCAAGTCAAATAAAGACAAACACTTCAAAACAAAAATTCTAGTAGGTCACCGTTTGGTTTGCATGTTTGGGTGATGCAACAAAAATTGGCTTTAAGCAAGCCCCTGCCAGTGTGCTTTCTCTTGGTGCGCCGTTGCTCTTGCTCTCACACACATATACATTTTCTCTTTTTCTCTTTCGCTCGCTCTCTCTCGCTTTCACTCTTTCCTTCTCTTTCTCTTTTTCATTCTCGCTCTCTCACTTGTGCCCTCTGGATGAATATCACTTGCTCGGAACCAGTGTGCTATATAGCAAGTCCACATGTGCTTTACCGGTTGAAGTAAGCTGATAAACTTCAAAACTTGAGCAAGTAACAGTCACAACGATTCTTGACGCGCGCCTCAGAACAACGAACCATCGAACGGGAGAGCTAGAGCCGTGTGCGCAAAGTTGCTTTGTGACTCGCAATCCGAATCGAGAGTGCGAACCACTCCCCCTACCAAGTCTACACCGCGTTACCAACCGTTGCACCAGAAGACCAGTTAAGATCGCAACACTCGACACCAATCAACCATTTTCCCAAAAAATGTCATTTCCACTCTTCATTACGTGTTAACTGTTTCTACTATATTGCGTGATAAACCATTTCTTTAATTCAATAAGTCGTGAAGTTATTTTATATATATATTTTTCTAATAGTTATAGCTTTAAAAAGCCCCCCTTACATCTGATCAAGGTTTTTAAAACATAATTTATATTGATTGTTTTTTAAATACTTCTCATTTGAATAATTCGTTAAAATCACCATTGCATTGATCCAGCCATCATAATGCAACATCAAAGATCAAATTTTGGCAAAGTGGCATAACGAATAGATGTGCTTCACTACTCTCAATACAACTTCCATTTACAAACATTTGTTAGATTGTGTTTCAAAACACAACCACCCGATCCTGTGATTGTTGTGTCAACACTTTATCCCCACCACCACCATCATCCTTGTTTCATCTCGACCATAGTCCAGCCAGGTATGTGTAATAGCTATGATAATAATCATGTTTCCATACACACATACACATACACACATACATAATCCAATCGGGTAACCAAGAATTCCTGTGCAAATAGTCGTTACGTAACAGTTATAATTAAGTCTTTATTTCAAGAATTGTTCAAATAGTGTGAAGAGAGAGAGAGAGAGAGAGAGAGAGAGAGAGAGAGAACACTTGAGTGTAGAAGTAGTGCTTTGTCTGGTGCGGGAAATTACGGCAGACAGGGGCAAACCGGGCCACGTCTACCATATTCTCCCTCTCTCCCCACCAAATGTAGTGGTAGAATATTCTGATTGTGCGCACACGGTCGAGCTGGTTTCGTTGCCAGACCGAGCGGGCAATAGGCTGCTTGGCGCCTGCTGAAGACGCACTCGTGGCAACTATCACCGAGGGACCGAGTGAGTGCTCGCGTCAACGATGACGCCCCAATCTCGTGACCAGAGCGCGCTCACTCGGCACAACCATTTTCCATTACACACACACACACTCTCACACATAGATAGAAGTCACTTGGATAAAGAATCAGTGGAAAGTAGGTCACTCGGCACAGCGTCTTGTAGGGAAAATAATCGGGTGAGCTGCAATGGCATTGTAGAGCAAGCTCGCCCGGCGGCACCAGGCTAACCACAGTGAACCGGGCACGCAAAACCCGACTGTGCCAAGTGTGACGCTAGTGCTATACAGTGCTTCTATCCGCACTACCCGTACATTGACGGGTGATACTGCCAAGTCGGTGCACTGATGGTATGGTTAACATTCATCGATGCCCGATGTGTGTTTGTGTGTGAGTGTGTGATTTCGCCCTACCGGTGACTAACTCTGCCCGAATTAACCAACCCATTTGATACGTCATGACGAATGAACCGGAATGAGCAGTCGTCCCCTTCTACCCTTCTCTCCACTTTACTTCCTTTCCCCCATTACAACCAGCTGCACTCAAGTCCCACGCTTGGTGGCTTCTAGTGAATTATTGATTCTGTGTCAGTGCCTAATTCGACTTATTGCCAGTTTCTATGACAATCACCATCTCACTGTGACGGCAACTCTTTTTTCCACACAACAGTCCACACCACTGTCCGTAAATGTTGGTTTAATCTTTAAAAACACTGCAATCTATTTATAGTACCAGGATAGATTAAGGCATATATTGATTTAAAATTCCAAAATTAAACAGTCGAGTTGACATTAAAAACGCAATAGACGTAATCTTGTGATACGTTAAATCTCAATCAACACGCACTTTGCTTTATCTCTCCTTTTTTCCGTTAATTTAATGAAGTTGATTTCGAGTCAGTGAGCCTAACAAGGTATGTATTAATTTTGTCACAAAGCAAAACGTTCTTCTGATGATGCAATGCGTAGACGAAGTTTCATGCCGGAATTGAGTGACACACACAATTGATTTGGGTACACCACTTTTCCCCTACCCTCACTTCCGAACTGTCTGCCACAAGCTTAAGTGAACGTGCTTCGCTAATGAAAACTTTACTTTGCAATGCACAGACACACACACATCATCATCATCTTCTTCCTTTTGAGTGATTGGAATATCCGCTCCACTGCACTACACCAACAAATTTCTCTCTCCCTCTCTCTCTCTCTCTCTCTCTCTCTCTCTCTCACTCTGTCATTCCCTCTCTCTCTCTCTCTCTCTCTCTCTCTCTCTCTTTCTCTCCCGCTCTCCAGTAAGGTGGCTATGCCTACTTGAATTGGCCCAGTCACCGCTACCCAAAACCACGCGATTGATTGATCGATCTCTCTCTCACACACACATTGCATTCACACTCAAACACAATCGAACTAAACAAGAATCGAGCCTCTTGATCTCTGATTGTTATCGATTTTTTTATTGCATTCCTACAGATTATTCCTATTATTATTATTATTACTACTACTACTATCACTGGAGTACCATTCAACTAACCGAAACCAATCATGGCCAAGTTTACGCCAATCGAACTTCAAGAAAACATAGTAAGTGAATTTTATTTTTTACGGTTAAATTTAAATAGTTTAATTTATTAAATGATTAAATTTTAAAATAAGTCAAAAGTTAATACATTTGTCTCGGTTTAATGCCTTATAATGATATATACTGCAATGCCGATTTTTTATATTAATAAATTAAATTTAAATTAATTATTTAATTAACCTTACTATTGCGTAGTCAAATAAAAATTAAATTTATAATTTTATTTATATAAAAAGTAAAAAATTTAATATATTAGTCTCGGTTTGATGTTTAAAATGATATATACTGCAATTGCCAATTTTTATATTATTTTAAAATTTTATTTTAGTTAATTTTTTAATTAACATTAATATTGCGTAATCAAATAATAATTAACTTTATAATTTTATTTATCTAAAAAGTAAAACATTATTTTAAAAAAATAATTTTATTAATTAATAATAAGAATTTTTTAAAAATTTCAAAATTTTTAAGTACAAATACAAAAAAAAATATTTTTAACAAAAAACACAATTTTAAAGGTCAAAAGAAAAATTTAAGCAAATATTAAAAAAGTGCGTGCGTGCGTGTGTAAGAAAACATTAAATCAAAAAATATATATATATCTTTGAGGAAAAGCAAGCAAATCAAGTACAATTGAAAAGAGAGAGAAGAGGAGACCAAGAAAACAAACAAAAAAATAGGCAAAACATTGAGAAAGCAAAAAACAGTGTAAAAAGAAAGAATAAAGGAAAGATAGAGAAAGTGAGAAAAGGAGAGGGAGAGAGAGAGGTACGAGAGTGAGTGAGAGAGAGAAATTGAGTGAAAGAGAGTGCGAGAAAAAGAGAGAGGGGGTGCAAGAGTAAGTGAGAGAGACAGAAAGTGAGTGAGAGAAAGAGAGAGAAAAAAGTGAGAGAGAAGCGCATTCAATCAAGATATTTTGTTACAAGTAATTTATTACATATACACTACTTTTTTATTTTGCCGGTGTGTGTACTCATCAGCAAAAGTGGGTCTTGCGCTTTTTATTGACATAACCCGAATATGATTACCAGTCTTAATAAAAGATAGAGAGAGAGAGAGAGAGAGAGAGGAGAAAGATAATGAACAAAAAAGCAATATAATAGTATTATTTGCTGTTGTGTTTTAGCATTCATTAATGTATTATTATATTCTTTGGGCAACAAAAGACAATAAAAGTGCAAATAGAATTCAGAAACCAAATGTATCTACTTAAAATAAAAAAATTGCATTAGCTTATAATGTGCAACTAGATCAATCAAAATTGATTATTTAATTTACCTATTTTTCAGAACAATGAGCTTATTTTAAAATAAGTATATAAATATGCAAATTTAATATAATTTTAATGTGTATGACATTTTTAAATGTCATTTATAATTAATGGTTTATTTATAACTTCAACAACAACAACAAAACAAATATTTGACGATAACAACTCGTAGTAGATTTTTTTGCGTAAGATGCTATTTTGAGTAATAGCAAGGTTAGCAACTATTGTTGAACTTTGTCTTTATTATTATTGTTTTTGTTGTTGCTAAATGAAAGATAAAATCTACAAACACAAGAATGAGTTTTAGCACTTTTGTGTGTTTAAACACATACACAAAAACACATATCACACGCTTATTTTTTTACACATAGAACATGACATTTCAATTTGGTTTATTCTGTTATAAATATTTTATATTATAAAATGTACGTCATTTTCACTTACATTGTTTGAATTGCAAACTCAATAATAGAACTGCATTTTTTGGATATACATGTATATAATAAAGTTGAGTTTATTTTTTATTGTTTGAAAAAATTTTTAGATTTTAAACAAGAGTTTGCATTGATAAACGTTTGTTTTAAAACAATCACTCTTTGAAGTCCAATCTGTCACATCAGTGAATTCTTGATGTTAGACAGTGATAAAGCGCAAACTCAACATTCCGGGTGGGTGAAACTGTGAGGGGGAGGAAACAATGACAAGAAACAGGAATTTGGCGCCACTCAATGTTATTGTATTTTTTCTTTCTTTGAGTGATCAAACTAGAAATCTGTAAATATTATTATTATTATATTGATACAAATGTACTACCCACGCTCTCTTTCTCTCTCTCTCGGGATCAGGTTGACGAATTTAGAATCAAAACCCCACTGGGTGCCAGTGATCTTTAGGTAATTAATTCTATGCCTTAATTACCTTAACATTAGAACATTACTCGAGAAGGAAAGAAAATAAGAAAGGATAAAAGAAAAGTTACGTCAGTCATCGGAATAGTCACAGAGCGTGGGGGAATTCTGGCAAAATGACAACAACACATACATAACGAATAACAGTGGCAAAGAGTAGGCCAAAAGAAAACCGGCGATGTTCACAATTAATGCTAAATTTATGCAATCCAGCGGTAGAGTGTGATACTTCTACAATGACACACTTAGAGAACACCGAGAGAACCCACTCGTTACACCAAGAATCAGTGATACTCACACTTTCTATACCTTTGAGCTCATACTAGATTGAGGCCATTCGAGCGCCTCTTGATGGCCCTCAGCCAAGCCATACTTATTCTTTCTCTCTTCCCCCCTCTCTCTCCCCTCTGCTTTTACTCTCAATCTTTAGTTGATGATTTTTGTGCTTCTCTCCATTGGTTAACACAGTAAAACTCCTCTCGTCATTCACAAATTGTTGAAAAGTATACCTCTACCTTAAATTCCTAATTCACGTCTTACGTAAATATAACACTGATTCCGCTTCACCGGTTGTCACTGTTCGCAATGATTGCCGTACAGTAACACTCCCATCACTCTTGTTTTGTCTAAATCAATTTACTCCGAGTGTCACTTAAGTGAGTGAGTGAGAGGATGAAATAGAAAGAAAGCGGAATCGGATCATTTGTAGTTATTTCCACTCGCACACAATGCAATTCTGTGTAAATCAATTCTCTAATCGCATCAAACTTGAACATCGACATTAGTAGTAACTTTAGTGTTTGGTCATCTGACTCAATGGTATGTGTGCCACTTTTTGCGTCATTGTACCAGTATTGTTAGTTTTGCTGAGTTGTTATCCTTTAGCCTTTGGGGCGACTTTCGAAACCAAGGAGGCCAAGTGCAGCATGAGTGACACGTGTGCTCACCAAGGCACTGACTAAACACATTGATCGTTAATTAGATCCATTTCAAACGAGACTGGTACATTTTGTGAATGCTAAGGGATAATCACTTGCGCAGACACGCACTAGACAATGTGTCAGCGACACTACTTCCTCGTCAAGGTTGCTTCAATTCAATAACACCATTTTTGCTATTCATTATTCTACATTGACTACTCAGGAAGAGCAGATAATAAATTGCGATTTAATGGAATCGGAAACGCCAACCGGTGACCGTGAAGATGAGCCTGTGTCTCAAAAGACCGACTTGAAGAAGAAGGAGTGGGGCAGCTACACCGAGTTCCTACTAGCTTCACTTAGCTATGCTGTCGGCCTTGGTAACATCTGGCGATTTCCCTACCTGGTCTACCGAAATGGAGGAGGTGAAACAGGATACTCTAATCTTAATTTCTAATTAAACAAATGTTATTCAGGTGCCTTCTTTGTGCCCTACTTCATTATGTTGTTTTTTGTGGGAATTCCTCTCTTTGTACTGGAATTCTCCTTTGGTCAATACATGCAAAGCAGTCCGGTTAAGGTGTGGATCATAGCTCCTCTCTTTACCGGCATTGGCTATGCAATGTGTCTCATGTCATCACTTGTGTCCATCTACTACAATATGATTATTGCCTGGGCCTTCCGTTATCTGCTTACTTCCTTGTTCAATGATATTAACTGGAACACTTGTGACAACTCTTGGAATACCATCGGTAATTGACAGTGTTTTAAACGGTATAATATTAATTGTCATTCATTACGCAGAATGTCTTAAACATGATACAGCTGCATGTACGCGCACGAATGGCACTATGCTTTTCAACGGCACGTGTGCTATTCGGTCTTGCTTCTTCGACAATGGTACCAACGTGATGGAAGCTAGTCTCAACCCTGCAAAAGTGATTGAACAAGTTGGCCTCATTAACTGTACCATTCACCAGGAGGAATGGAACACATTTCTTATTCAAAACTCCAAAATGCCCAGTGATGAATATTTCCAGTAAGTATTTTACATTTTTAAATTAGCACACCAAATGGTAAATTGTCGATATATCAGCAACGAGGTTCTTGGAATGAGCACTGGATTGGGTGATATTGGCGGCATTCGGTTTGATCTGGTCGCTTGTCTGTTGATCTGTTGGGTGATCGTATTTGCATGTCTCTACAACGGACTCAAGTCAATGGGAAAGGTAAAATGAGTCAACATCTGCTTGTTCCCAGTGCTAACTAAAATCTATGAAAACAGTCTTCCTACTTCACTGCACTCTTCCCCTACTTGGTTTTAACTATCCTTCTGATTCGCTGCATCTTTTTGGATGGCGCCATGGATGGCATTCGATTCTACTTGCAACCCGAGTGGGAACGATTAAAACATGTGCACGTTTGGGTATAAGTTGACCATGTAATCTAATCTTCACTTGATAATGCAATTTTTACCCCCTTCCAGTCTGATGCTGCTATGCAAATTTTCTTTTCACTTTCACCATGTTGGGGAGGCATTATTACACTGGCCAAAGGAAACAGTCTGCGACACAATTTTATCAAGTAAGTTATTATGAATTCAAATACGTTTTTTAGACAAATTAATCCATATAAACTTACAGAGACGCATTCTATATCTCAATTGGCAACTGTTTAACCAGTATCTATGCTGGTTTTGTAATTTTCTCTATCATTGGATTTATGGCGCACGAGATGAGTAGTGGAGTGAGAGATGTGGTCACTCAAGGTATGACACAAAACAATGCGTAACTTACTCAAAGTGAAATAATGTGTGACCTGCAGGTGCCGGTTTAGCTTTTATTGCTTATCCGGAAGCAGTGACTCGACTTCCAATTTCGCGTCTCTGGGCCATTCTCTTCTTTACCATGCTCTCCACACTTGGATTTGGCACTCAGTTTACTCTGATTGAATCATGCGCCAGCACACTTAGTGAGATGTTCTACTCTAGCCCAAGTCGCTCCCAGAAACGTCAAGTACTGATGTTCACCTGCATCACTTTTTTCTTTGTTGGTCTTATTCTTTGCACCAATGTAAGCATTTTGAGTAATTAGTAATGAGAATAATAATCAAAATTTCGTTTCGGACAGGCTGGAATCTATATCTTGCAACTGATGGACGATCATTGCGCAAGGTACGAAACATTGTACAATTTGAACTATACTTAGCATTGATATTATATGTTCACTATACATAGCATGTCTGCTTTGTTAATTGGCCTCGTGGAACTCAATGTGATTGTTTGGGTGTATGGTGTGGACAAGTTTTTGCATAATGCTCAAAAGATGCTTGGTACATTTCCAATGTTTCCAATGGTTTGGAAAATAATCTGGATGTTTATTACTCCTTCTATTCTACTGGTAATAAACACCTATTTTGAAAGCCTTTAGGCGATAATCATGTTTTTGTTGCAGAGTTTATTTTTGTCAAGCGTTTTCAAGTACGAGCTCTCAACCTACGGTAACTACACTTTCCCAGTGTGGGCCTCGGTGATTGGTTGGACACTGGCCATGACATCAGTGTCAGCCATTCCAATCTATGCCATCATTAAACTCATGACATATCCCCATGGCACACTGAGCGAGGTAACATTTAAGCGGTTTCTCAATTTTTCCGTATTGTTTATTTATATTTTTTTAAATTTCCGATCTTAGAAATGGAGCCTTTTGACTCGGCCATCTCCTAAATGGTAAAATTTTTTACTACATAGTTAAAAATACTGTCCGATTATAACCCAACATTAATTACGTTTCTGGTTATAACTCGACAAATATTTGTAATAGACGTTCAATTTTAAATTAAATGTAAATTTATAAGCAGAAATTTTTGAAAATCCACGCTTATAAACTAAATTTTAAAAATTGTAAAGTTATAACCAGAAACGTACTCAATGTCAAGTTGTAACCAAACAGTATTTTTAACAGAGTAGTTAAATGCCAACTTACAATTTTTTTTGGTTTGAATAGGGTTCCACCACGTTTTGGCGACGACGACGATGATGACGATGACGATGACAGCAGTAGCGATGACGTGATTCCGAACGGAGACCGACAGATGCAGCCGATCAAGAAGTCGCACTACCAACGTGGCTCCAAGAAGTCTCACCACTTGCACCTGCACTTGCCAGGTCATGCTCCGCCACACTGCGAATCGCAGATTGCCCTGCGCGACAACGAGGAACACGAGGACAACAGCAGTGGCTCGGAGAATGGTGGCTACAGCAACCCGTCGCCCAGTCACTACATGCACCCATTTCGGCATAACCTAAGTCAACACTCGTTCGACAGCGACACTGGCATCAATCTTAAGATTATGAAAAATTCTCGCAAATAACAAAATTCCAGCCAACTTGATGTCCTCGCCCAACGAGCCAAATGTAAAACCAAAACTATATATATTTTCTTCACTTCCAGTCTTTGTTTCTTTCTTTCTTTCTCATTCTCTTTTGTCTGATCCTTTGAGTGCCCATCGCCACATTCATACCTCGAACCTTGAAATAATAATGATTCAAACTACACTGTTAGAAATATTGTCCGGTTATAACCCAACATTGAGCACGCTTCTGGTTATAACTCGGCAAGTCTTTGTCATAGACTTTCAATTTAAACAATGTAAGTTTATAAGCAGACATTTTGGAAAATCAACGCTTATAAGCTGATTTTTTAAATTGTAGCATATAAGCCAATTTTTCTTAAATTGTCACCTTAAAAGCTAATATTTTTAAAATTGTAAGATTATAATCAAAAACGAGCTCTATGTAAGGTATTATTTATACCAGGCATTATTTCTACCAGTGTATTCATTAGTGGGCAAGGTGAGAGGTATACAGTCCAGTAGCCATTGTCCGCACCTTTTCACGTCTCTTCCTTTGACCACCTTGAACACCTTGTAGCATCATCACTGATCCATAAAATTGCAACACACTCACCACCTTCACATCCCCTTTGTAACCTTCACATACACACACCCACACCGCATAGAGAGGCTTCACTTACTTGTGATAGCGCCTGATTTAAGAGTTGTCAAACTTTCTTTTTTTTTGGCGCTGGTCTCAACAGGCCTAGCAGCTCTACTCTGTGATTCCACTTTTTTTCTCCCGAGACGTGTCTATCTATATTTACATACGAGTCTACCACTTTTTTTGTCAGCTCAATTTACTTTTTTATTTATTATATATATTAATTATCATTTGTTTATTATATAACATGTGTTATATGATTCATTTTTACTTAAAACTAGCTTCATTGTCAATAGTAAAGACTATTTTCAATAGTTCTTATTTTATTGTTGTTAAAAACCTAGTTTAGTAAATTTTTTGTTTTTATTTTTTGTTTCTTTAGAGTTTTATTCTTATGTTTTACCAGATTTTATTTTATTCATAATATTTATATGAACATAAACATAAATATAAACAACACACAAGAAGAAGATAATAATGATGATGATAAAAACAATATCATTGTTGAAATTACAGTTTTATATTTTTTGTTGTATACTTACTATCATTTTGTTTGATTAATTTGATGAAAAATTTTATTAATATTATCATTGCTGTAATAATGCCGATTGTGAATGCCAACATTTTCAACCTACTGAACACTGTGACATTTTTTTGTTTGCATTTTCTCATTTATTCATTTGATTCTTGTTACTAATACTAGTACTATTACTTCAGAAACAAATGTCGGTTTTACGGTGTAATATCTTGATTTTGCAATCAACCGACGATTGAGCCCAAAACATGTCAAATCAAATGTTGAAACAATTTTTTGTTTGTCTCCAGATTGAACCTGATCAGTAAAGAGCACGAATATTGAAACATTGAAACACATCAACAGAGCTAGAAAGATTACATCAATATACGCAAAAATTGTCAACACATGTAGTAAACTTGTTTAAATCACAAACTGAATGAAGCCAACTCAAACTCAAAACAACATTCAACATGCAACACAAGTAGACAACACAAATCCCAAGCCGAATTTAGGTGTGATTCCATTTTGATTGTCCGATTTTTTCTTTATTTTTACCAATTTTGTTGTTGTTGTTGTTAAACACCAAAATTACATGAAAAAAAGTTTCAAGCACCAAGTTAAACTTTAACGCCCAAAACGCACCAGAGTGCTCAACAATAAATCCAATTGCATTGTCTCATCCATCTCCACACAAAAAAACACAGCTCACTTGAATTTAATTTTAATTACAATATAATATGATTTTCGACCATTTGTATTATGATAACATATATATTTATTTTTTCACAGAAAAACTTTTTTCACCTACTTTTTGAATAGCAAAAAAAGTTTCATTTTTACTCTCATTGGAATCAATTATATATTTATACGTTTTTTCATTTTTAAACATTTTTTAAACATACCATTTTTCATTTTCATTTTCATTTTCACTCAAAGACAGACAGCAAACCAAATGTTAAAAATTTTAAATAAGACCTAATTAATTTTTTGCATTTATTCAACAACATATACATTAGCAATTAGACCGTATTTATTATTCAAGAACAAAAAATTACCTAACAATAGCAATTCCTAATTCATATTGAATGTTCAGATTACCGACAATAGATGGCGCATTTTGACCGATGTGTCTTGTCAACTTAAAAAGATTCAGCAAATGCATTTTTAATATTTTCTTCCACATAATAAGCTCCTTTTCACTAATTCTCCCCCATGTTTCATTTTAATTTACACATAAACTTACTCACATTTACACACACACACAAAAACTAAATTTATTTCATGTTATCTTGCTTTTATTCTTTTTCATCTTCAGTTTACCATTTTGCCTAAACAAACAAACACTTTAAATCATGTTTTCAATGATTTATATATTTTATTATTATTTTTGGAGAAATTGATTTTTGAAAAAATGTATATTATAATTTATAAATTAAAATAAATTACTGGTAAACATGTGCTGTGTTTGAATTGTTCAATTTACGGGGTTCTATTATTTTCATGTTTTGTTTCTATTTTTATTACACTTCTTCTTCACATTTTTATTTTTAAATAAAATTTTAAAATTAAGAAATTTATGAGATTTATTAAAATTAGTTGTCAATTTATTTAAACTGTCACACATGAACTGGATTATTTTAGATTAAACAAATTACCTGGACATCTAGGGGAAAAATTCTGGTTATGATACTATTTAAATTTTTTATGTTTTCTCCACTAGCACTTTGTTCAGATTTGTACAAATTTTTCAAAAATTTAAAAAATAGAACGTAGCTTGCTTGTTTACGATAAATCACTCATATATTTTTAAATACTTAAATTGTTGCAAATAATTTAAGTATTTCAAATTAAGATTAAAACAATTTTGCTGAAATATATTAAAATGAATTATATCTGCTTATTAAAAATGCACCAACACCTGCAAATGACGTAGAGTTTTGAGTTTGTGCAATGTTTTAAACAATAATGAAGAGTTTAAATCAAGAAAAAATTTTGGCATTGATGTATAAGGAAACATTATTAAATTTTAATTATTTTCTTAATATCTTGTTTTCAAAAAATTATTTGTCAAAGATTCCACCTTTCTGACAAAATTCAACCAAAAAAACTACCTAAAAATAAACTGTTTTATTTTTAGATCAATTAATAAGTTACCAACAACAAAAAGGGTATACTTTTCTTTGGATCAAAATTTGAATAACCAGACTTAGATGTAAACCAAAATATGGCTTGAGAGCAAAGAAATAAATCCGTTTTAGGAAGAATAGAATAAGTCTTATAATTTTATTCGTCAAAAAATTTGCGTAATAATTATCTGTGTTACACAAGGCAAGCGTCCAAAGATCAAAACCTCATACATGAAAAGCTAAACCTTAGTTGCAAAACAGATTGAAGTAACCACCTTGAATGAAAAAATCCTATTCACTCTAAACTTAAGTATTCAACTAAAAACAGCTTTACTCTCTCTCTGGTGAAATTTCATTTTTAAAGAATTTTAAAAATCATGTACATTTTGCGCGTGACTTTATAAAATAAGTTAAATATTACCAATATATCTGTAATGTTGTCCCACGTTTTACCTTTATAGCAAATTCAAGTTTAGAGTGCGCAATGTTCAAGCAAAGTTTTATAAAACCTAAAGCCAGTCATAGCATATTCAATCCTTACTCATCGAATATCAAACCTAATAATCACACTCATTTCGGACTCATCTGATCATTTTTGATTATATTGCCGTTCATAGTTTAGTTTTCTGATCAAACTTAATTGTAAAATAAACGTAAATTTTCCACATTCATTAATTTACTTTTGTGAACAATTGTAACTAAAATATAACAATCCGTGCAATCCAATCCCAATGTGCAATTGGCAAACATTGAAATGGTTTGCTTTGGTATCATAATTATAAATAATCGTTATGCATCTCTCTCTCTCCCTCTCTCTCTATCCTTATCAATGAAAACAATAATGCGTTGATGAGTGTATGCAGTGGTTGACCACTTTGTTTTGGTTTGTTCTAATGATAATAAATAATACCCTTTGAACAATTTAAAAAAATATAATCTGCAAAAAATAATCTTTTTTCTCACTTTTGCTTTTTCTCTTTCCTTTTCTTACCTTCAATCTCTCTCTTTCTCATCTCTTTCTCTCTCTCTCTCTCTCTCTCTCTCTCTCTTAGGTTTTTGGTATTGGTAATTTCCTTTTTAATAATTCTTTCTCTATTAATTTTTCACTTTTATTTTCATCTCTATTTTATATAATTTTCTCTTTTTATACTCTTTTCTAATGCTTTTTATTTTCATAACTCTCCCGTATTCACTCTTTACCCATCTCTTTTTTCATCAATTTCTTCATCTGTCTCTCAACTCTTCTCTATCACTTATATCTTTCTCACTATTGCTCATATTTTTTATAATTATTTGCTTGCTCTTTCTCTCTATCCATTTTTTGCTTTGTCTTTCATTTTTTCTATATTTTTAACTCTTATTTTTATATGTTTAACTCGCTTATTCTTATTTTTTGAACTTTTTTATCAATTTCTTTATCCGTTCTTCAACCTTTTTTTTATTACTAATATTTCTTTTCCCTCACTTTATTCTTTACTTTTTATTCTTTTCATTCTTTCTAGCTTTTTTATCCATCTATTTCTTTCTTTCTCTCTCTCTCTATTTTTATCCACTTTTCTTTTTATTTTATCTATCCATTTTTCTTTCTATTTCTTTCTCTATTTTTCTCTATCCATCTCTCTCCCTTTCTCTCTCTCTCTCTTTGTTTCTCTTTTCCCCCTCTTTCTCTCTTTCTTCCACTGTTTTTTTCTCTTTCTCCCTCTTTATCAGACAGTGTTTTTTCTCGCACAAAAAAGCCTCACCGATGATGGTCGATCGATGGCCAGCCAAAATCGGTCTGGCCACAACTTAAGCCAAGAGGCAACTGGCAAGCCAACATACACACACACACATTCGGCGGGCACATCGGGACCAGATTCGGGCTGGGCGCGAGTGTGTGATGCTAGTACCGAGTGGCGGGCGCTGGGCGGGCTCACCGATCCACTCTGATCGGCACTATAAGGCGTTTCCACCACTCTACAAGCCTGGCCTTCCTCATTATTCGCACCTATTCATCCAGTCACTATCTTTTTCTCTCTCTCTCTCTCTCTCTCTCTTTCTCTCTCACTTTTTCTCACTCACTCACTTTCTCTCTTTCTCACTCAAACGGCACATCACGGACACAAGCCGGCCCGGTGTCCCGTTTGGCATCCTCAAACCACTAAACCTAAGCCCGGCGAAACCAGAGGAGTCGAGTCATCGCCAAAACCGGCTAGACCTAGACCTCTTCCACCATAGGATTCTTTGCTTTGCAAATAGTGTAATCCCATTAAACCTCCAGAATATTTCATATATATTACCACATAATCTATAGTTTTTTTACATTCCGTTTTTTGATATATATAAACATTTTAATTTTTTTTCACAATCATCTACTTTGTTATATATATCTCTTCACAAGTTTACAAGAGAAAAAATTTAAAATTGTAATCAATTTGAAGCACTGGTGACGAATACATTATCACCCGACGACACTTTGGAACGTGCTTTAGACACGAGTGGCCTGTTTTGCATCTTATAAAACCCACCCGAAAGCAACGCCGAGCAGTGCTGATGCTCACTACAAATGTTGACCAAACGCAATCTGGTTTAAGTTTTTGATTCAGTTAGTTGTTGGAAGTTTGAATCGCCGTAACCTATTGCACCTACATCATTGCTCCAAAGAGATAGATGATGAAAGAAAAGTCAAAGAACGCTGCTCGGTCACGGCGCGAAAAGGAGAATGCCGAGTTTCTTGAACTGGCCAAACTGTTGCCTTTGCCAGCTGCCATCACGAGTCAACTCGACAAAGCTTCCATCATTCGTCTCACCACGTCATATCTCAAAATGAGAGCTGTATTTCCCGATGGTAAGTGCTTGTTGAATTAACTCCTTTTTCTGAATCTTGATTTGTTTATTGAGTTAAACCCAAAACCATGATAAAAATTGCGATTATACCGAACAGCGTTCTTATAAAAGCTTCCGTTTAAAAAATTGATTTAATCAATTTAATTTTTTAAATTAAAACAATTAGAAATTTTATTTATTTTATTTAGAAAATTTTAGCATTAGATCAATTTATGGTAGTAATCAAACTTTTGATTTAAACAACGCCAGTTAAATGAGCGCTTTAATACCAAATAATTGCAATTAAGACCATTAAAAGTTTAAAATTTTATTTGATAATTCTTAAAATCAAAATCGTTGCAAAAGTTTGATTGAGCTATTTAAGTGCCGCTCTTAATTTAGAGAAAAAAAAACTATGTTTACGTTTGGATTCTATTTTGTGATATGATTAATTGACTTGGTTAGTTCTGTCGTCGTCGTTGGTGCTCCAAATGCCAGTGATGCGTTTAACCTAGTACAAATACAAATTTGATCGAGCAGCTGCAATTCTCAAGTGGTGACCACTGTTCTCACTGACCCGTCCTAAAGGTGATCGATCCACTTGCCGGTGACATTTTGGACAATGATTTTGCACCGCGAGACTTGTCGCGGCACCGGTTGGCAAACCTGCGAACAAGAGCGCAAAGTCGATTTCGTTGCCTGTTGCCTATAGCATGTGTACCACCAGTGGGGCAATTGCTAATTACAAATTAAAATCAGTCACTACTGTATGTGGAAGTGCGCGTTGCGATGCCATTGGTGTGCCATTCGAATGTCACCGAGTGCGAGTGTGTGTATGTATGTATGTTTGTGTGTGTGTGACGCGCTCAGTTGACCAATTGCAAATGACAATGATGAATTGCCAGTATTGGCCCGTGCGGTATGGCGCACAGGGGCAACCACCAACGATGATGGTGCTAAAACAGACGCCACTCAAACTCTCTCTCTCTCTCTCTCTCTCTCTCTCTCTCTCACTCTCTCACTCTTGCACTCTCCTGTACCGTGAATTGGAGTTGGAAGTTGGATGTTGGAGTTGGCAACAATTTGTAAGCTCTCAGATCGACCAAAGCGAGATGTGTTTCGCATTTCGCACGAGGCACAAGTGGAATCGGTGCGATATGGGCGGCTGCGGCGGGTGGATGAGAGAAAGAGAGAGAGAGATGGAGAAAGCGACACTCACCGAGCGCCCAGCACACCGTTCGAGCCGATTGCGGTAACGAGCCGTGAAGGTCAGCACCAGTGCCAATTGGCAATGCCTGGTGGGCGACAGGCAAAAATGAGCGAGCCACACTCTCTCACCAACGCCAAGACCACAGAGAGTTAGACCCTCTGACCCTGGCGAGTCTGGCCAACTGGCGTAGTGACTGGCATCCTAGTACACACGGTGCTGTCACGTCTCATTGCCAACCGTCACTCTGTGTGGATTAATCGGCGCGCCACACCGACGACGCTTGACCTTTGCCAGCACCCAAAGAGTGAAACGAGCGACATGAATTTTGATGGGAGCTTGGTGTCGGTCGTGCTAAGCTTTTGGAACTGATTCTCACAACGCGCACAAATCTGTTATTGTTTTGTCTCTGATTAAACCCCGCCGTTGGTAACCTGGCGCGACTCTTAGGTATGACACCTCGCAATTAACGCCCCGCGCGCCGACCCATCTGGCACTTAGTTGATGCGGTGCTTGTTTGTAGTTGAGCTAGCCACAATTGCAACATCTCACCCCTGTAGTAACGATGTTGCCACGACTAGATAATTGGTTGCCGCCGACGGCGCTGGACAGCCGACAACCCAACTTGGTTAGTGTTCGCAGTACCATCGGTACAATATGCCGGTGTGTGATGTGACTGTTTGTGTTTGCAAGCGTTTGGTCCTAACCAAAAACATTACTAGTTTGCACACACTTGCAACAAGGACAAACAAGCTAGAAGAGAGCATACTTTTGCCACCAATGGGCTAGCATTGTTGCGGTAGTAGTGTTATCTAACTGATACCTGAACACACATTTTTCAAGCGGAATCTAGCCCATTCTATAGCTCAAAGTGAAAAGTCGAAAATCCAATATGTCAATATCGGTGGGCGCAAGTCCACGTGTGCGTGTGGTTGTAATCGGCCACTAAGCTGCTTAGAGGGACCAAGCTCAAACCACAAGTCAGTAGACCAGATCAGGGGTACTTCATCACCACTGTCACTGGGACGACACTACGAGGATTGATCAGCTCATTGGGGTGGACACTGCACGCCTTGGTCGGCCCCGCTTTTCGCTCACCTAACTTGCTGAGCTATGCCACCCAACACTATAACGTTGGCATCAAGTCGAACACACCAGTCGATGGTCGACACTCATCGATATTCTGGTAGCGCATCGATCTGCTAGCGTAACTCATCGGCCCATCAACCAATTTGCATTTTACACATCGGCCGAACGACAAGCCGTCACTTTGTTCGCTTACACAGCGATGACTAATGTGGGCAAACACTATTCAACACAAGGAGAGCCGCGCAAGCACGGCGACCATTTGAAAAGCAAACTCACATATCTATTGCTAAAGCAAAGTAGATTAACACAAAAAATCAAGCAAAGCGTTCCTATTTTTCGGTATTTTAAACATATGGTTTTACAAATGACTCGCTTCATCGAGGCCCATCGAGGGAGATGAAAAATTAAGACAAAGTATAATATAATAAAATAAAACGAGAGAGAGAGATAAAGAGGAGAGGTAGATTAGTTTGCTTAACGCGAAAAAAGCAAGCGATCGTCATTGTCATCGAGTCATCTGAAACAGTGGGATAATCGGTTGTGTCTACATAGTTGGCGCGCGTTGGTGTGGCAAAGTGATACACTCAAGCGGGTCTTATGGCCCTATGTCAACACAGACACCTCGCCATTGACGATCGAGGTGGCTCGATGAGACAAGCGAACCGCGCTGATTGGAGCCCACACTGGCATCGATGGCACTCCTATCTAACCGTGCTAAGTCTGACAAATGATGTTTGCTTTGGATCGTCATCCATGGTAAAATTGATAGAACCTGGAATCGCACTAAGATGCCTTTCACCGAACTAACTCTCGAACAAACCATTTTGGACAATTTGTCATTTCCAACTGACCACTGACCAGAGCCATTCAACCAGTGTACTATTACACAAACACCGAGTTGGCGTCAACCTCAGTTACCAATTTCATTTATTTTGATAGCAAAAACTAACTGCAACTCTCGAATACAAATTGAAATTTGTTTTGATTTTACAAAATTAATTATCAAAACTCAAAATTCCACTTTAACTTGATCCAACTTAAGCTCACACTAATTGGTCTTATTAATTAATTAAAATTTATATAAGATGTTTGTAAAAAATTGTGAATGTAAATGAAAGCAAAGCACGAATGTACCACTTGAAATGGAACCCAATGGACTGAGTGCGTTGAACAGAGCGATGAGAGCTCTTGAGTCACTTGCTACTGTAATTAATCCAATTAATCACACGCACTCGTTTTGTTAGACTGCTGGCCATAGCTGCCTCTTCAGGAACAAGAGCAAATCTGTTGTGCTAGATTGTAAAACTGGTCGAGTGTCTACGCTTCTCGCTAACGAAGATTTGAAAATGACCCCAAACTGGTGAATAGACGCGCCAGTGCAAGCAGCAAGCGTATGTCTCACCGCGGGTTGCCATACAAACCTTTGACTTGGCTCGTGCGCTAGCCCTAGCCCGCATCACACGCTGCAATGGCACGTGCCATCACTAGGGCCAGTCGCCTGACCCGACATACTCTAATGAGAGTTTGTCAAGGCAAATTGCAAGCATATGATTACTGCCAATGGAGTGTGGATTGTATGTGTGGCACAAATTGTCTTAACTCCACCAAGACCAAGAGTATCGTTGGCGAAACATGTCAATCTAGGAGTGAATGCATGCAACTCATTGAACAAAGTGACTCGATGAGTCGGTGACAGAGAACGTTGAGCACTAACTGCCGAGTAGAGTGCGCGCGCACTTCACTGCGCCCAGATAACGAAGCCAATTACAGATGGGGCACCGACCCTCTCTCTAGTAGTGTATGAGTGCACTGGGTCCCACGCGCTATGGGCCTACTAGACCATTTTTATCATTGACTGTGCCAGTTGCAAGTGGCAATAGATGCCATTGTGAAAGCATGGTCAAGTGGTCGCGCGTCACCCGTGCCACTATCCAAACACTAATTGTTCACATCGACAGGTCTTGGCGACTGCTGGGGTTCACAGCCTCCTCCTCAAAATCCGTTTGAGTCCTGCATACGAGAACTGGGATCTCACCTTCTACAGGTATTAGCAAACGCTAAACCAAATAACTTATAATTTCATCACTCGTAATTTTACTGTAGACCTTGGATGGTTTCGTATTTGTGGTAGCGCCCGATGGCAAAATCATGTACATTTCGGAGACGGCATCCGTACACTTAGGCTTGTCACAAGTTGTGAGAAGGGTCTGTAACAACAGAGTGTGGGCTAACTTGTATTTTTGTTAGGTTGAGCTGACTGGTAATAGTATCTATGAATACATTCATCCAGCAGACCACGAGGAGATGAGTACGGTTCTTAACTCGTGCTCGCATATGGCAATGCAATCCTGCGCTGCCCATCAGGCGACAACTTGCTCGAATGATTGCTTCCCATTGAGTGGCGTGGCAGACAAGTCAAGTCCAACTGCCTACTTTACTCCACTCATTCCTCAAGACTTGCCACAAGTAGCCTCTGCTGCTAAAAGCTATTCCAATCTTATAAGTGACTATATCAACGGAAGTCGAAATACCGCACCAAGCAGTGAAACAGAGAAATCTCATCTCAGGTAAGTCAATTTGATCAAACAAAATCAAATTACCACAAACACACACTACTCTTTTGACTATTGAATTTAGCAACAGTAACAAGTCGTGGATTGACAGTCAAGAAAATAGCAATAGTTCTCTTAGCTTTCACAAAGCTGCTGAATTTGAATCGGAAGTCAATTTTGAAGAGCAGTCCAATGATTTTGATCTAAATAAACAATCCTACTGCAGCATGCCGAGAAAGCCTTTCAAACCGAATGAGGAGGGAGAAAACGCACAGCACTTGTTGGCTAGGTCGTTCTACACAAACCAAACACGTTTGGCATCACTCTCCGAGCTCAACTCTACACCAGATTACAACTATAGCTTCTGTGAAGAGGAGAAATCATTCTTTTTGCGTATGAAGTGTGTGCTTGCCAAGCGTAATGCAGGACTTACCTCTGGAGGTTACAAGGTTTGTTGTAAAATCACAAATGTGAGGTAACACTTAACGTTTAAATCCAATGGTGTTCCAGGTGATTCACTGTAGTGGTTACGTCAAAGTGCGTAGAAGACATGCACACGCAGAAAGTGAAGCTGGTAGCATGCTTCCGGTGGGTTTTTGTTGCCAAAACCTTGGACTGGTGGCAGTGGGCCACTCATTGCCTCCGAGTGCTATCACCGAAATTAAGATGTACAACAACATGTTTATGTTCAGAGCTAGCCTAGATCTAAAGTTGATATTTCTTGATGCAAAGTAAGTCAATTGTTCATCTTGTACATGGGTAAGATTTTTATTGCTATTTCCACAGAGTGTCACAATTGACAGGCTACGAGCCGCAGGATTTGATTGAGAAAACTCTCTATCACTACATACATGGAAGTGATGTGGAAATGATGCGGCATGCTCATCAAACTTGTATGTGTAAAAAATATTGAAATGAGTAATGGAATTAATTGTTTTGTTTTGTCAGTGTTAAGTAAAGGTCAGGTGACCACTAAATACTATCGATTTATGGCAAAGCCAAACGGCTGGGTATGGATGCAGTCGTACGCTACTATTGTGCACAACAGTCGATCTTCAAGACCACATTGCATTGTGTCAGTCAATTATGTGCTCAGGTTTGTATTTGTATTAACTTTGTTAGGTTTAAATAATACAATTAAACATTGGTATTATCACAGCAAACCAGAGAATATGAGTTATCAGCTATTGATTGATCAACTGAATGATGATCAAGAAGTGGGCTTGCGCAGTGCTATGGTGGTAGCTGATGAGAACTCGCTCGATTCGGGTGGCACACCAGCAAGTTGCAAGACCAACGGAGGTCGTAGCAGTGGGTGTCAGAGTTCAAACAGTCAAACCAGTCCCGAATCCCTATCTACCACAATTGTCCCGGACAAAAGCAACCTTACCAACGAGGTTACCAATGCCCAGCCGGTCACTATTTCTGCAAAGCAAACAACTTCACCGGTTCCACTCACAATGCCTAACCAAGGAAAAACCAATAGTAAACATCCGAAAAGTAAGTGCATTTTATCGAGACTTGTTTAATCGAAAGAATAAAATGTTAAATAAATAAATACTTGTGTTTTCAATAGAAAAAAGTAAAACACGATCAAAGCCTTATTCCAAGACGTCTACCCAAACTCCACCCTGTCCTGCTGATGGTAGTGGAGTAGAGGGAGGCAGCAAGCCACTTTCCTCAAAAGCTTTCGACGAGTCGTTCTACGACAGCACCGCCAAGTACACGGCCAACGTAGGACTTCACATGACCAACTATCTAGACAACAATGGCTTTTTCAATTACTACGACAGCAGTGGCTTTCTGGCACGAGAAGGTGAGAATCGCTTGTTGGGAGACAGTTCCACCGGGGTGTATGGTCAAAACACGCCGGCGTGTCATGGTCAGGCTACAGGGCACCATGTGCCAGCATACCAGCCACATCTCTACACCAACTATCTCTACGGAATGTCGCCGCATCAGTCAAGTTTGTTGGGCGGTCAGCAATCGTTAGCGTCGTTTGAGCTCAATCACCAATCGTGTGGCACTTCGGAGGCGACTGCAGCTAACTCAATGCCCACTTCGTATGATGTGAGCCTAGACCCGAATGAATCAGCAAGTGGTTTGACAGCCCCATACCACTCGTCAACAACCCACCATTGCACTGGACTCTACCAAGCTTACCCAAGTCAACATTCCAATTCGGACTTTGCCTACAGTGCTATCACCTTTACCGATACTAGCTCCAAAGCCAATTCACACGCAGACAAATCAAATTGCTATTTGGAGGCAAACTACTTGAGTGAAAATTTTCCAAATGAAAAGACAAGTGAACATTTGGCACTGCTGGACGAGTCCGAGTCAACCAATGGGTGTGATTTGCGTGCTGGAATTGCGACTCGCATGCTTACCATTGAAAGCAGCAAATGATGAGAACTGCTTTAAGCCAACTGAAATATCTGAACTAACCAAATAAATTTATACTACTTTTTATTTATTTAACATCTCTGCAATTTGTACTAAACACATTTTTTATATTTATTTGAAAATACATCATTATGCACTATTCCGCAAATGAATCATTATTTAGAGATTTTTTGTAGAGAAAGCAGAATTTTATTGTTAATTAATCAGAAAAATACTTGTTATAACATAAAACATAGAGTTGTTTTATGAATGGAATTACAGAAAAGGAGATCATTATTAAAGAAACATTTTTTCACTGTTTGAAATTATAATAATAAAAAATATATAAACTGTAAAACTGTCAATAAGTAAATACCACAATTGATCAATACCACAGCACAGTACAAGTTAAAACATTTGAAAATATTGTTCTTGCATTAATAGAAATAACGCAAATGTAAACAGTATAAAATTATCACTGCAGACAGAAGTAGAAGAATGTTTTACAATAAAGGTAGGGTGAAAGAAAGGGTTAATAAAGGCTGAGCTGTTATGTACCTGATGTGAAGTGGGTATTGGGTTTTGGGGTAAAGGGTAGTTAAGTATTGGAGGACATTTGTTGGTCACTAGGGCCCGCTTGGCCCACAGTGTCTCCATTTGTCTCTGTAGCACAGTGCTTGAAAAGCACAGTCGAGTTGTGATTGAGAAGCATCACAACCAGAAGAGAGAGAATCAACACCAGGATTCCAAGGACAAAAGTGCCCCACTGTTGGAGAGGACTTGCGCTGACAAAAATGCGCAACGAACACGCTGACCACTTGCTCTCAGTCCACAGTGGATAATCCTTGAGATTAGCTTCGTTAACCTCAAAAGTCTCCAAGTTAAAAGCGGGAGAGATCGTGTTTTCCATGCGGACCGAGGAACGCACACATTCGCCTTTCTGTGAGAATCCAATCTGCCACAGGTAACTATAGTACTATTTCCCAATATAAATAAAAATTCAATTCAATTACAAATTACAAGATTAATGTAACTTACATTATCCTTAAAGGCCAACTTGTTACACTCTTGTGACGAATTGGCTTCCATTCTCTCGCCAGTCAGATAGTGAAGCAAGATACGGGTGTAGAATCGAAGTTGTTTGTGGTTGTTGATGCCATACACACTAGCGTAGGTTGGAAACGGTGGGTCATTGTCTGAATTGTTCAAAAACACCCAATTAGTATTAGTTTACAAATTACAAATAGAATGCATACCCTGAGTAAAGTTAACAACATTTGGCTCTTGAGCATAGTAAAACAACTCACAACTAGACGTCTGCAAGAAGCACTTAATTAAACCTTCAGTCAACGTCTCATTAGCATGGTAGGAATGATCAAGCTCATTCCCAGTAACTAGTTTGTAGACGACACGGCTAAATAAGGTGGCCAGACTTGCAAAGTAACGAGCCAAATCAGGCTTTCGATCTGAGCCATCCTCGTAGAAACTGTTATAATACTTGTTGATATACTCCCTTTCGTGGTTGGTCACGACAATAACGCTAAAGTTTCCATCATCGCGCTATTTTTAAAAATTAAATCATAAATTAAATTAATTTTTAAACAAACCATTTTTCTTACTAGTTTAAGGAAGCTTTGTGCCGAAGAAGGAGGTAACGGTCGTTCATCGGGAATTCGCTTCACACTAATGTCAGCCAAATCTTGTGAACTACTCTCAATCAACTCAATGAGATCATCAAGCCTTTTGCTAGACTTGAGATGTTTGTGAAGATAAATGTCCAATTTGTCACTAATACCATGGTGCATAACTTGATTTAACTCAATCATATGAGACAAACTAGTTAGATTTAATTTGATTCCATAATTTGCCATAAATTCCCCTTGAAGCATCATGTAAGCTGCATAGCTTGAACCAATGTAATCCAATGCTTCGCCATCAAACAGCGTCAAGATAAGATGTTTGCGATTTTCAGATTTAGTCATCTCCTCACGAATGGTTGCATTGTTCAGCAAGTCTGCAATTGCCATAATGGTGATCAATGACGAGATAGTTGAATCAGCACCCGGAGACAACTCGTCAAACATGGAAAACGAATCAAGTCGAGCAGCCAGCATAACAATTGAGTCAGCGGGAGCAAACTCAGTTTTCGGTTTTTTAATCTTCAAGGAACTTCCCAACATAGGATGATAGATGTTAATGCCGCCAATTGGATCACAAAACGTCACTGAAAAACAAGAAAATGTAAATAAACACTTACTAGTTTTGATCATTTTTAATGAATTACCAGGATTAAGTGAAAATGCACTGCTTTCAGTTAATCTCGAGCGACGAGTGCATGAAACGGAATTGACCGCTGCATTCATTGGAGACACTAACTCGGCGCTAAGCTTGGGCCATTGATCATGTTCACCGGTTTTCTGTACAAGTTACAATTGTGTTAGTGAAAATTTATGCCAAACTCTTAGTTATCTTACATTGAGCAATAGTTCGATTTGTGATTCATTTCGAAGCAGAAAAATGGGAAACGGCCAGTCTTGAAAGTATAAACCTTCATGGTGGTTTGGTTGAGGCTTATTCCACTCTTGACTACGACAATACTGATGCTTCGAGTTGTTCACATACAAACTAAATTGCTGGTTGGGACATGATTGATCACTGGAGAAGGCTGATGGTCTAGCACGATTGAGTACAATCACACCAGCTACACGTTGGGAAACAGCTTTTAGAGTTTGCAGTGTTTCCCTAATATATAAAACAAAACCTTAGTTTCAATGTAATTAATCCAAAAAACAACATGACTTACATGTTAAACAAAGCATCCACAAAAGCCACAACATAAGGCGCATCAGATCCATGAGTCGTAATAATCGACATGTCTTCCATGAAATGATCTTCCCGTAGCACTTTTACAACACCTGAAGATCCAGATTCGGGTGCTTTAAGTATGAAACAAAGAGTAAAAACGTGACCAATAATTGACTTTTCATCATTGAAACATACATGAGCAGCCAAGTTGGTGAGTTTGGTTAAGACGTCGAAAACAGTAATTCTTGCTGTCTAGATCGGTGTAAATGGTGGGTTTGGTTCGTTCTGCCATAACGATGGTTCCAATGCAGAACACCGCAAACACTCCAAAGAGTGTAAAGTTCTTAAGACAAATACTCGCCATTACAGTACACAAATAATTTATCAACTTGATATCTAAGAAAAAAAATTAAATACATTTACAGTAGGCCAAATCGATTTTTGTAATCCTCTAATTGTAAAACTACGCCAATTTTAGTCAGTTTACAATAGTTGAAAAGTATGATTTCCTTAGTGGTACCCGGTGAGAAGTTAGAAGCAGCTTTTCGCAGTAGCCGAGTTTGAATCACGAGTTTTTGATAAGGGTAAGTAAACACGTCTGCTTTTGAAAGCTCAGAAGCAGACACTCGAAACTACATTGGTGCGACTTGATGGACTGGAATCTTCTGTAACCCAAAAGATGCCAGTTGTCTCAAGTCCAAAGTCATAGCACTCTAGCACTCTACGGCTGCAATTGCCGTCCGGACACCAAAGCAACCAAGCAGGTCATCAATTGATGAAGATGACGATGCTCAGATTCTCAATGGGCATCACCCGACTCGACAAAGTTTTTAACGAGAAGTTGCGAACTGATATGGGTGAAGCACCAATTAAAGACAAAATCCCCGAGCAACGGTTAAGATGGTACGGCCATCTCCAAAGAGCTCTACCCAATCACATAACCAGATTTGCACTGAATATCGAAGTTGAGAAAAAGCAAACGAAAGATCTACCAAAACTAGGCTAGTATCAAACAATTAAGGCAGTCTTAATGAGCTACATCTGTCTGCCTAGGGCACAAAAATATGAACAAGTGAAGATCTAGAATTATGGTAGTCGACCCTACTCCAAGTGAGAATTCACATAACGTCATTGAGCGTTGATTCACTGTAAACCTAAGACTTAGCGGACAAGAATAGCAAGTAAACACTAAAAGTCGGCAGGCTAGTCAGTGGCGCCAGTGTTCAAACTGACCAGACTGACTGGTGACTCAACTGAGGCTATCGATCATTGGCAGAGTTCCAATATTGGTTTATGTCTGAGTTCTGGCAATGGACAAATTGCATGTAAAAGAAGAACGAGCGCAGCCAAAGTCAAGTAAACAAAGAAGAGAGAGACCAGAGATAGCCAATGAACTGTTTCATGGTTGTCCCTCTGTCACTTTTATCCAGTGGTCGAGCCGGGCCAGACTCGGCGAGAAAATATAACTCAAGCTGATCGTCTCGCCAAGTCTATGGAGATACTACAAGAGTGTCGTAACTCTCAATCGCCTCTAAATTGTTGTACCATGTCATCCACAGGCTTACAGCACCATATGGTCGACAACGAAAACTTTTCTCCCTCCACCCCCCCTCTCTCTCTTTCACCATCACAGATCAATGAGACTCATAAAACCGACCCATACATAGGGAATCAAAGTGTTTAACAAAATCCAATGCCACACCGAGTCAAAGTCAAGCCACTAATCAACACTATTGACACTGTGATACCGATGCAATCAACTCGCGCGACTTGCCAAACTTACCGGAGACAAGTTGACAATCTGTTCTTCTGTCCTGCTGGGTCTCTTTGCAAATAAACTTGACAATTTGACTGCGATGGGAAAGGCGACAACGACAAAAATTTTAGAGATATAATTGATTAGCTCGAATAACTTGCGAAGTGATATGAGTGAGAGACAATGGTAAATGAGTCATCGGATGAGTAGAGAAAGAGAGGAAGAGCGAGTTTGATGGCGAGAAGAGTGAGAGTGCCGGCACTGCATACAATGGATAGAGAGAGTGAGTTGGGAGTCGGCGAGCATTGAGCGGGCTGGGTGGCAGAGCTGCATACAATGAATAGAGAACGAGCGAGAGAGAAAAAGAGGAGAAAGAGACAATGGCTCTAGTGGAGTGTGCCGAGGCGCACTCACTGCCAGTGAGTTGCAGCCGCCACCGCCTGCAAAGCACACAGAGCCACTCAACACACACATACACATACATACTCACCGCCGATTTTAGACTTACGTTGTTTGTGAACAGATCTTCCGGAGGTTTTTTCCACTCTACAACGTAATTCTCGCTTGAACAAAAGAAATTCTTGAATATAAAAATATTATAATTTCTAATTTTATATTTTAAAAAATTAATAAATCAATTATATTACATAGTATAAGACGGAACAATCGGATAAATTAAAAATAGATAAATTAGCAATAGTGTGGTTATAATTAATTTGAAATAGTTTATAGTATAAATAGAAATAGTATAAATACTTAATTTTGTTAAAATTGCGATTAAAAACAAAAAAGTATATGTATTATTCAATTTGTGACTTTTGTTTTAATAATTTTATATGTTTTATTTTAAAACAACTAGTTTAACTTTCATTTTAAAGGGCAATTAAAACAAAAGATTGATTAGTTTCTGAGTTTTTCAATCTCAGGCCACTTTCCTATGCACACAGAGAACGGTTGGGCAAAATTTTATCCCGAACAAGCAAGTTCGGGTTAAAGTTAGTTTGATAAAAAGCTAAATTTTAGTACAATAAGGTTAAATTTTTAACTTGAATAAAAAATGATCACATTCTGATTAAAATTTAATCCTATTTTGTACACACTTGCTAGTTTGGGTTGAAATTTAACTGTTTAGGCTGCGTGTGTTTACCAAGAATGGTTCTTTTATTATTTAAAATAATTTAAAATGCGAATTTTAAATGCAAAATTAAAATAATAATATCATTTTAATATAATAATGGCATTAATTTGTATGAAAATAGTTTCAATTTTAGGATAATGCGTTTTTTAATTTGATTAGTTATGATTATAAATTTATTTTTTAATGAATAAGGTTTTAATAATGTATAATATATAATAACCAGTTGACTAAGTGTCATCTTCATTTGGGTGTGTTGGGTAATGTAGTGAGAAGTGGTGCGCAAATAATAATGTCATTAATTCGTAAAAATGAATTTATAAGTTCAAGATTATGTGTTTTGTTATTTGATTAGTTATGATTATTAGTTTATTTTTTAATGGGCAAGGTTTTAATAATAAAAGTATATAATAACCAGTTGACTAAGTGTGGCCAGTGTCATCTTCATTTGGGTGTATTGGGTGGTGTAGTGAGAAGTGGCGCGCAAAGAGGAGAAAGCGCGCGGTATTGCATGCAATCTCACAGGCAGTCGTTGTGCGACTCATTGTGTGAGGCTTGCCCCAAGGCAGACTTTTCACTCTGAGCTGGCTTGATCGCGATCGCTTGCTCGCTCTCATTCAATCACTTCCTCTCTCCCATTGTCTCTCTCTTTCTTTCTCTCTCTCTCATTCATTGTATGCCACAGGCCCGATTGCATCGTTCAACAAGTTGACCACCAAATGTGAGCCAATCCTGATCTGACTTTACCCTTTGGTACCATCATCGACCAAGTTCTCACTGGAAAATGTCATCCCCCAGTGAGACTCTCGACAAGATCAAGCCCTTGCTCAAGGAGTATGAGAGACGCTTTGAGAAGAAGTTCCACACCAAGCCCACGCAGAATGACATCAAAAGTGATCCTAAAATTGCTAAACTTTATAAGCTGTACTGGCATTATCGCTCCAAAGCTGGTGAAGGCGAACCAAATGAGCCGACTCTAAAGAAGAAAGACTCTGCCGTGTGGAACGAAAGTCTCAATAAGAAGCCAGAGGAAACCGCTGGCACTTCTGGTCAGCCAAAGACAAAAGGTGATGGAGTGGTCAGAATTTCCCAGGCTAAAATGATGAAAATCAACATGGAGTATGAGAATGCCCAGTCAAAAGAGGATAAAAAGCTGAAATACTCGCTTAAGTATAGACAGAAGTACTACCAAGAGAAAGGAATTGAATTGTCGGAGAAGATTCGCGAACAAAAACGACAAGAGGAAGAGGAGAAAAAACGCAAAGAGACGGAAAGCAAGACTTTGGAGCACGAGGATTTCTTTTTGGACAGTTTGAATGAGTTGATTAAAAACTCGATTATTGACGATGAAACGCTTATCAGAGATAAGCCGTCTGATGAGGCTAACCAAAATGGCAAACGCTCTGCTTTCTCAATCGATGACACTATTAGTTGTGCCCAACCAAAACGTCTCAAAACAAACGAAATGTCAACCGAGCCAGAGTTATCTTTGCCCGACAACTGTGATCCACTAAAACAGTCTACTTCTAGTGATAAACCAAATCAACCAAAATCTAAATTTTTCAAAAACAGAGGCAAAGTTACCCATAATATGACCAACATTTTTGATCACGTGAAAGAGCTGGAATTTGACATTCTCGAGAATGGTAAGTTAAATTTTTTTTATTTTTATAACTTGTATTTTAATCAAATGCATTAGATCGCAGTCTCCTGGCAAAAACTGATGAAATGAAAAAGCAAAAATTGACTGACATTACTAACGCTACTGAAACAGAAAACAAAAATAAAGACAAGGATGAAACCGTTGAACAACCTTCTACTTCCAAGTCGTCTAACACTGTCAAAACAGCTCGTAAAAAGAAAAAGAAAGAAACTAACTTTTGTCGTTTAAATATGAAGAGACGTTTCTGCAGCAAGGGTTATCGAAAGTTCAATATGAAACGCTACAAGTTCAAAGCATGGAAACAGGACAAACAAGGAAACCGGGAAGATAAGTGCTACAAATGCAATGCTTCTGATCACATTGGCGATGAGTGCAACAATATTCCGAGTTTTAACATGGAAGATGCGGACATCTTGCTTTCTGGTGATAAATCTCAAGAAAATCTTTGTCTTCAGAAACCACTATTTGCTGATATTGATGATACAAAGTTGGAACAATTAGTCGACGAGGCATTGGTTGAGTTTGGTTTGCAACAGTTTCGTCCTAATCAAAAGTTGGTCATCAAACGAATTCTCTGCGGCAATTCCACTTTGTTGATCTCCCCCACGGGCTATGGTAAATCACTGTGTTATCAGATTGCTGCTCATTGCTTCTGGAAACTGAAACGCATGATCACTCTTGTCATTTCTCCACTGATTTCACTAATGCAAGATCAGTTGATCAATTTTCCCAAATGTCTTCGTGGTGTTTGCTTCAATAGCTCGCAAACTGATCGCGAACGAAGCGATGCCGTGAGCTCAATCATAGAAGGCAAAGCTCAAGTCCTGTTTCTCAGTCCAGAGTGCGTTGTCAATGGATTTCACTCAATCAAGTTTCACATTTTCCCTCGGGTTGCGTTTGTCTGCATCGACGAGGCTCACTGTTTGGCCGAGTGGTCACAAAACTTTCGTCCCGCTTACTTGCATCTTTATCAAATTCTAACCAAACGTCTAAATATTAAAACAATTTTAGCTATGACTGCAACTGCTACGAAAGAAATTCAAAAAGTCATTTGCACTCATTTGGCTTTGGAAGCGAGTCAAGATGTGATTGGCACCACCAAAGTTCCAGATAACTTAATTCTTTCGGTTACTAACATGCAAGATAAAATGAAAGCTTTATCTGAAGTGCTGCGCAACGAGCCTTTCAAGAGCCTCAAATCAATCATTGTGTACTGCACTCGACGAGATCAAGCATCACGACTCGAGTCTTACATTCGCACTGCACTTCAGTTTGATCTGGATCCCAAGAAGATTCCAAACCTTGTTCGTGCCTATCATGCCGGATTGACTTCCGTCGAGAGAAACAGCATCCAAAGAAGTTTTATTAGTGGAAAGTTGCGCATTGTTGTAGCTACTATTGCCTTTGGCATGGGCATTAACAAGTCTAACATTCGTGGTGTGATTCACTTTGATATGCCCAAGAGTTTTGAAAATTACATTCAGGAAATTGGTCGAGCGGGGCGAGATGGTCAACCGGCCTACTGTCACTTGTTTCTCGATGGCAACGGCGATGATCTGCTGGCACTTCAAAACTACATCTACGCCAATGGATGCGACAAGTCGAGTTTGCGTAAACTGGTGATGCAAATTTATGAGCCATGCAAGTGCAAGACCATTGCTGAAGAACTAGGCGAGAATATAAAGTGTCCTGGTCACCCGGTATCACTGCCTATCACGGCCACCGAGGCTGAGACTGACATCAAGTCAGAAATTATATATACACTTTTGATGTACCTAAAAAACCATTCCAAGTACTTGATTGAGGTGTTACCACCAACTAATTCAATGTGCCATTTGATATACTTTTCCGATGAGGAAGAAATGCAGCAACTGATCAAGGAGAATCACATGCTTTCTGTGGCTTATTTTCTAGCTAAGCAAGCTGCAGCTTCATCTACTCTGACTGACTTTCATTTCTCGGTGATGAAACTTGCCAAAATAATGGGAAAGGAAGTGTCGGAAATCAAATCACAATTGATTAAACTTGAGTGGACCACCGGTGACAATGGACGACGCCGACGATCGGCAATCAGGGTTCGCTTCTACGATTACTCTTACTTTATCCGTTCCCCAGGTTGGTTGACTGAAATGGACTATAGTGAACTCGTGAGTGAACTTTTTGCAACCATCAACGAGCACGAGGAGAAGGAGATTTTCAAGTTGCGCTGGGTCTACTCTCGTTTCTGTCAGTTCAAATCGTCAGATCAACTGAAGAGTCTCATCAACCACTACTTTGAAGGCGACTCTCCAATTGACTACACCGATTCATCTAGTCTTCAACTGCCTTATTTGCTTGACATCAACAATCTGGATCTGTCCGACATCACCTATACGATTAGTGAATTTATTCAGGTTTACTACGAACATGGTTTAAGGACTCCGCGCAAGGTAGCTCGCATATTGCAGGGCATCTCCTCGCCGCAGTACCCAGCCGAGACATGGGGCAAAGTTTACAAGTACTGGCGCACCCTCAACAACATCGACTTCAAGGTGATGATGAAGTACTGCCGAGATTGTTTGGTCAACAACTATGCTATAAAACATTGAATAACCACATCTAATATTTTGTATTTTACTCTAAGATTTTACTTTTTACCTAAATACTTAGACATTTTTAACCCTCTAATGACATATATTAAATAAAATATTCACAAATAATAATTTGTCTTGATTATGTTGGGTTGGTAATCATATGAAAGTAGGTTATATTATCGTGATTTACCGATTGCTTTATTATTCTTTGCTATGTGTGTGTGAGTGAATGATGAATGAACAATAAACGTAAATAACATCGACTTCAAGGTGATGATGAAGTTCTGCCAAGATTGTTTGGTCAAAAACTATGGTATAAAACATTGAATAACCACATCTAATATTTTGTATTTTATTCTAAGATTTTACTTATTTTTTACTTTAAATACTTAGACGTGTTTAACCCTCTATTGACATATATAAGAAATAAAATATTCACAAAAATAATTTGTCTTGATTATGATGGGTTTGGTATAATCATATGAAAGTAGGTTAGGCTATTATGATTTACCGATTGTTTTATTATTCTTTACTGTGTGTGTGTGAATGATGAATGAACGATAAGCAATTGGAATATATTTGAATATATAGTAAAAAAATGCAAAAGACTTATCCAGGAACCAAGAGGTAAATTTTTGACTGGTTCGCTTGTCAAGAAGGACATCTTTGTCTTTCTCTCTCTCTCTCTCTCTTTGTCTCTCTCTTTCTTTCTCTCTCCCTTTCTATCTTTCCCTTTTCCCTTTTCTCTCTCTCTCTCTCAATCTCTCTCTCTCTCTCTCTCTCTCTGTCTCTCTCTCTGTCTCTTTTTCTGTCTCTCGTTGTTTCTCTATCTCTTTATTTCTTTCTCTTTCTCTCTGTTCATAGAACAATCAAGTCCACTTTGCACTCATCGCCACGCTTTAACGATCAATTTGTTAATTTGCATATTTCTTGAATTTGATGTGTGTGTGTGTGTATGTGAAGATGACTCTACCCAATAGGTCAGTTTCGCTCCAGTGCTTTTTCGACCTTGTTCATTTGTGTGATGATGATGATTGTGATGATTTGTTTCTGTTTTTTTGTTGGTCATATATCGCGCTTGCTTGCATTTCTTATTATATACCTAAATTGCATTTTTGGCCATTTTTTGTCAGTCTTTCAAGCTTACTTTTGAAGATGGGCATTGATTTTCAGTTAAACTAGATTTTAAAAAATAATATTTAACTTATATTGCACAATATTTAAAAACGTATGATAAATTATTAATAATTTTATTAAGCAATTAAAATTGTGACAACAAAATAAGTATATGTAAATTAATAGAAATTGCAATAAGAACCAAAATTACGTTTTGGTTGATAAACATTTTTTTTAGTGACAACAACTCAAACGACAAACAACATTATAGTTTTATAAGTAATTTTTAATAAATTCTAATTAAATAATGTTAAATTGTGTGACATGTGTGATTAGTTTAGAATTAATTTTTAACAAAATTACACGTAATATAAAAAGTGATTTATTGAAAAAAGACGAAAATTTCATAAGTAATAATTTTGAAAAACACAATTTTCATTAATAAACAACTAATTTTGCAACAGATTGACAGTTGTTGTTCGGAAAACAATTATTTACTGACTAAATTTGTAAATTGTCAATTATCAAAAGGCCATGACTCGATTGGCTTAAAAATATATTTTGTTGAATTATCGAAAACCATTAGACCAACAAATGAAATCAGTGCCAAGGTCAAATCAAAAGCTCGCGTGTGTATTTAGATCAATAAATAATCGAATCTAAACAAATTGATTGAATTAAGGTTAGAATTCGAGTTTTTTTCTCTGTATTGGTGCATGTTCCCGTGTGACGGTTTGTGACATCGTGGGTGGCAGTGACATTAGCTTAGATGACTCTCTCTCTCTCTCTTTCTCTCTCTCCTTTTCTCTCCCCTTCTCTCTCTCTCTCTCTCTCCTTCTCTCTCTCCTTCTCTCTCCTTCTCTCTCCCCTCTCTCTCTCTCTCTCTCTCTCTCCCTTCTTTTTTTCTTCCTCTCTCTCTTTCTCTCTCTTTCTCTCTCTCTCTTTCTCTCTTTTTCTCTC
>WURS02167284.1:0-21274 GCA_011762765.2 Rhinocypha anisoptera
TTCGCAAGGACCGCGGGGGGCGCTGCTGCCTTCCGGGGTCCGGGGTTGTGGGTCGCGGTCTTGGTCTGGGGGGGGGGGGGGGGGGGGGAGAGGGATTGATAGAACAGAGTGGATAGTAATTCTCTCTTCCTTCATGGAGAAGTATTGAGAGAGAATGAATTGGGAATGAACGTGTGAGATGGGTGGTGAAACATGAGAAAAATAGGAATGAGATGGACGCTGGAATTATTCTTCTTCATGAACACACTATAATTGTGTGACAGGTTAATCCGATGACCTCGCCAGTTACACAATGTGTATATTAGTACCTAGGTATTCATCATTTCATCTAGCAAAACACTCACGTAATTTCAAATCGGAGAATAATGTAGGCGCGAAGGTCGGGAGGTGACCTCTATGCGGATACTATACGCGTCCATCGCCGTTGCCTCGGATTGTTTGAATATTTCAGTCGTTCCGTTGTTAAGTTTCTCTCGCCCCGCCGTGCACGCTTCGTTTTTGCGTGACTTACTTTGACCTTGTAAAGCTTTACGTATTTCTTCTTATACTTCTACGTATTACTCTGCAAGCCGTGTACAAGAGCGTGTGTCAGGGGGTGAGCCACTACCAAATATTCAAATGCACTCCCATATGCTAAAGTTAAGAGACACATTACACTCATAACGAAGCAACCCGCATGCAAAACAAAATAGCAGAACATCATCCTCAACATGCGGGACATTGTTAGACTTCTGACTACAAACATGGATGAAAACAACTACAAAATGCCGTCACAATATGCAAGGGTTGTCATATTCTTCAATCATCTTCAGTTTTTCTGCAATAGAAATGACCCTTCTCCGTTTACGTTGAGTTTCAGTATCCTTTTTATCCTCTTTTTTTATTGTCCAATTATCAGAAAATTAAATAAAAGATACGAGAAAATTCTTCCTCTTTGTCATCCTCCAACTCTAATACCTATAGACAGCCTAGTCTTTCTCAGACCACTGTACATAAACTGAGGTACAGAGGATGAAATGAGTCCCTCTTTCCCTCTCTGGCAGCAGCAGCAGCAGCTAAATGTCACAACCCACGATCAGCAGGGCAATCACTCAGCTCTGTCTGAATCGGTGTGAAGTATTATTAGTGCTTTGTCATGATTTGGCGAACCCCCCTGGGTTCGCCCCCTGGGCCAGGGCTAATTGTAATTTTATTGTCACATTTTTTGTCTCATCATCATGTTTCTGTCGCTGAGAAAGTATTTTTCATCATCATCAGTTAGATCATAGAATCCCCCTTGTTTGTTTGCTGCCCCCCTCTCCGACTTTCAACTAATTCCTTCTCTTGTTTTTCGATGAAAAAGGAACCTGAAAAGGGGACCTCCTGTTGCTTGGCAGTCTCTCCCTCCTGGTCTGACCTTCAGCTAATACCACTAATACCTTTTCCTGCATTGTCTACATATCTATCTCACCGCTCCATATGTTCTTTTATTCCAATCGATCGGCTATAATGACGAAATAGCACCAGGAAGTGACAGACTGGAGCACAGATTCCAAGATAAGTTGTTCAGTTATTCCCCAGTAAAGTCTGTGGCATAAAATCACAGTCTCTTCAAGTAAAATCACCACAGTCTCTCAAGTCTGTGGCATAAAATCAGTCTCCTCACGTAAAATCACCACAAAGTCTCTCGTAAAACCTTCCTTACAATGTTGATTCGCGAGGCATGACAATATGAGCGAGTGATTGAATCCTGCGAGTTATGCAACCCGGACAACGACCACGGCAAAATCTACTCTCTATAGCGATAGTACAGATATGACTACTTGTAATAAGCAGTGGAACTCCCTATGTTTTAACACGTGGGCCAACCAATGCAAAATGATCACTCGTTGTAGCGATACTCTCATTATAAGCCATACTCGCTATAGTGGACTTCTACTGTACTTTAACTGATGACTGCCATTAAAATCGACGTGAATATTCCCGATTTTGTTGCAGTCATCAAATTCTGCGGTTTTCTTTTGTAAAAATGAAAGGCTACTTCCACCAGTGGCCAAAAAGGCTTTTCGTAAAATCGTTATATCAAATTTACGTAGTATCAAATAATAACTCCATAAGAATGCATAGAGGTTCGGTCGGGACCGCTTCATCACTTGCGCAAAATCGGAATACGTAAAATCGAGATTCTAATGTAATTACATAGTTGGGCACCACATAGTGTCAGCAGATTAGGTCACCCGAATATATATGAAAGCTAAGATTCCTAGAAAGACTTGTTAGAATATTTCTTCTTCCTTTAAATAACTTTCTATCACAAAGAGTTCAAAATTAAAAGGCTAAAAAAAAAACATCTTTCATAACTGAGAACACATTCAGCACCTTTGTAGCACAAAATTTCCTTGAGGATTCAGGAAATTTAGAGCTTGAATCCCAACTACCACCATCACCTTCAAAGTACATAGTCAACTGAGGTTTCTACACAATTACAATAATTTTTCCAATTGTTGGAAGCACTGCTAGAAGCATGTTTAAGATCTTTTGTAATTACACTAGGACCTTTACAATCATTCTAGAATCCTTTGAATAGCTATCTTACAAGGAGAACTTTCTGAATCCATTTCTGGCTAATTTTGTTGGGATTTCTGGCAGGTATCCCAAAAAGACTTCATGAACTAATACATATTAGGGTCATACATATAATACATGTTAGCCAAATACACCATGCTAAGAATTTTTAAAGATACATTATTTCCTAAATCATACTTTCTGGTCTAAAAATTTCTATATAGGTACCTCATAAAATAAAATGGCAGTCAATCTGTGTCCGAAATCATTGTGCCATTTGAGTGTACTAATTTCAAGTTATGAGTGCTCAGGAAAATGATGGTCTGTACTACTGCCACCAGCCAACAACCAAAGGAACATACCCAGCACATAAACATTACTGATTTACAAAGACCATTAGAATTGGGTGGAAAATTAAATTAGGAATCAAAAAAATTATGACATGAAATGCAACAGCCAAAATGATTAGGATAGTTGAAACTGACCTTTCCTTTGATGCTTAGGCCACCAGTGTCATACACAATTCCCTTCCCCACCCACGCAACAGTGTACTTTGCTTTGGCACTATGGTGCGAGAGGATGGCAAGGGCAGGCCCTGCTGATGCTGCCTTTCCCACACCCCAAACCCCACCAAAGCCCCTCTCACGAAGCTCCTGTCCGCAGATGACCTTGAGGGATGCTCCTACCTCCTCACCCACACGTTTCACCTCCTGTGGGGAAAATAGATTATGCGAGTGATTTGGCGAGTGAGACATTGAGCCACTTGAACAGTGGAGTGGAGATGAGAAAATGGAAAGAAGAGCAAAACTAATAATAAGTGGGAGAAGGATGGGAAATGAAAGGATGCTGAAAAATAAACAAACAAGTATACATTATTACGGAGTCTGTACCAAAAGTTCTGGTAATGAATTTCCACAGACAGCCGCTCATGCTTGTGGGGCATGGCTTCCGGTGGAAAAAGTGGTGAAGGGTCTTGGCTAGAGAATGCCACTATTTGCAGTCACCTGCAGCAGTGGTTGAGTGAAGATTGTGCTTAGTGCAAAGTGTGTCACCATTCCCTCATTGAAAAAATGAGGGCACAGAATTTGGAGTAGGGTTACGCAATTAAATTTAACATTAAACTTAGTAAAAAATATTGCGTGAATACACTAAAAATGCTTGGGCAAGCCTTCGGGGAGGATGCAATGACACAGAACTGAACTTTCTGAGTGGCACAAAAGGTTCTAGGAGGGTCAGGAGATTGTCGATGATAATGAAGGCTTGGGGTGCCCATCAACAACCAAAAAGGATGACAACTTTTGGACAGCAATCGACGAATGAGTGTCCGGATGTTAGCCAACAATGCTCAAATCAGTTTTTAACCGGGGATTTGGACATGAGGAAAGTTTGTGCCAAGATGGTGCTGAAAGTTCTCACCGACAACATGCCTGTTGAAGTGCCAGGAATTGCTCCAAGTAACATCACACTCATTGTTTCCAAGTTGCCTTCAAAAATGGGTGTGGCAACTCTACCCCAGCCACCATACAGCCCCAATTTGGCAACACCAGACTTCTTTTTGTTTACCAAGATAAAAAAACTCTGAAAGGACACCACTACAGGATTCTGAATGGGTTAAATGAAGCTTTGATGAAAGGTCATCCAGGGAGCACAAAAGGCATGGGTGAAGCATTGTAAAATTTGTATTGAGTCCAGAGGAGAGTAATTTGAACAGTTGTAAAGAGATTGTATGTTTAGATTCAATAAAATTTTTTTTTTAAATAATTGCCAGAATTTTGGAACAAGTTTTGTATATCAAACCATTTATAAACCATGTAATTTTTAGTCTTTTGGATTGATGAAGACTTCCTCTTTTTAACTAATTATCAAGGTACCAAACAATGAGGTATTTTCAATGAGTGATTTCTAAATATTATTGTTAACCTATACATTAATGAGAGACGACTTATGATCTAAAACAAATTTAAGTTCAATTTGTCAATAATTTGATGAAGACAAAAAAACAATATTGTGAACATGGCCATGTAATATAATGTTCCACACTTATAAGTAATATAATGTAACTCAGTTTTAAGTCATCATGCAGTGGAAAGAACCACTATTTCATTTAACAATAGTTAGGTAGACATTACATATGATGATGAAGAAGGGTAATCTACCAGTTAAGGTAGGTTTTTGATGAACTCCAAATTAGAACTTCCTAGCTACATCTTAAATCCTTCTTCAACTCTATATACAACCTACCACCTAACAATCCATCTGAAATATATATTCTCTCCCCCATTAGTCTTCTATGCCTTCCATGCTGAAATAGCTGTCCAATAAGTTTCTCTCACATTGCAAGTACATATAATGTAACATAACAACCCTAATCAAGGCATTTAGCTTTAAATAAAATGGAAATATGTGCCCCACCATCCTGGCTTCTCCGAAATACACGTCTAATAATCTTTCAACAATATGGCCCCAACAGTGGCATTGCCCATCCATATATACCAACATCACACCACATTAACAGTCAACAATACCAGTATGTTGGGTGGAGAAAATATATATCAGTGGGCAGAGAAGGGGGTGTGGGAGAGTATCTTGAAGTTTAGTCAAGAATACACACATAGAATTGGCGACAATCTGTGATTAGGAAATAGGTTCCGTGAAGATAAATTTGTTTTGTGAAGGAATAGAATACCTGACACAGTAAATATAATTGCCAACCGGAATCCGAGAGATTCTTCCCTGTAACAATAAAAGAAAACACTTGGTGTCAATTTCCATAATTTATTTCTTGGAACTACTTAGATTGTGGAAATTGACACCAAGTGTTTTCTTTTATCGTTACAATGATCGTTTCCCAAGTAATGGCCGATACCATTAACCTAGATTTTTCCCCGATGAATTAGATGCGGAAGGCATAACCACTGCAACCGGGAACATAGAGCAACTCAAAGTCGAACAAGGGAAGTCGCCTGTGTGTCTGCGCCAAATTAGAACAAATAATTGGACTATATGTATGGTTCTTTTGTATTTTGTAGTCAGTGAAGGCATTTGTTTCATGTGCGTATCTGATGTTAGGTGAAGTGAAGTGGCTTAAAAGTGGACACAGAAGTGTTATGGCCTGTACAGCAAGACCCTGAAGAAGAAAGATCTTGTATTGAGTGAAGTTTAATTTGTCTATTAATGTGTATTTTGACAAGTAGTGCATGGTATTGTCTTGAATGGTGATAAAGAGTCGATTAAAGTATACGTCTGTAAACTCAAGTGAGACAGCTGTGATTCCATATCATACATATTTCACCAAACACAAATAAATGTTCATGAGTTGTGACTTACAGAACGAAATAAAGTGTCACAATACTCTCATCCATCTCTTTTGATGGACCTCTTTGGACTACTCCTTCCTTGTGTATTTGCAGAAATGAGTGAACCATGATCAAATAAAGAAGCCACCATCAGTTGGGATGGAGTTCATTCACCTTTATCGATCACTGTCCTATGTACACAGACCAAAGATTGGTTTATCTATAAGAACACTTAAAACAAACTTGTCACTTCACACCTTCTCAGGTCTCACAGGTATGGGTGGATTGTAATCAAATTAAACAAAGGAGGCACACAAACAGTCAGATTGTGCTCAACCTCTTTTATCCATCTTTGTCTGAAGTGTGCAGGCCAAATGACTGGTTTAACTGCCAAATCCCACCTTAACACAATATCCTCTTCAACTAGGCATAATTCTTACTGGTTTTCATTCTAACTTAAATGCCTATTCTTTTCCTATCTCGTCCACCCAACATTCTACACTCTGTTACTGTCTTCCAGAACCCAACAACTCTTCCACCCTCCTCCCTGCCTTCTTAAGACTTCGTTCTATAATTGCTTCTTCTCCCCTACCATTCTTAGCACTTAAAGTCATTTGTTTTCTTCTAATTAATAGCCTAATTAATGCTCATCATCCTTCCACATATACCAGGCTTCAGACCCACCCAAAAGACAGTTCAAAGTTTCTACATAGGGGAATGTGCTACACCCCTAAACGTACGACTTAACAAGCACCAGTCATCATGCAGAGGTTAATCACCAATTTCCCAACTCCCCATCACAGCCCATGCAACCGCACACTAATTACAGTGAGACGACTGCTTTACAGTTTCAATAATTTACTCACTTCCAATCAACATGCCATCTATTGACGTCCACACACTAGAGTACTCATTGTTCCTGCAATCATTCATCCACCCTGGTCTCAACACATCTCACAAACTTCATGATCATCTCTCATTTCCCATCTTCATATCCTTCTCCTTTGATTCATTTTTCTTCATTCGTCTTCACAATCACTCCTCCATTCCTGCCACCACTACACCCTTTCCCTCTCCCAATTCCCACTCTCACACCACCACCGGTCCCTCACGTCCCAGCGTAAACCTTTCCACCCCATTTCCCCCCACACCCAAACTCAGGCTTGGAATAAAACAGTAATTCCTCCAGTCTTCCCACCCTGGTTTCCGTGGCTTCACTAAAAAACAAACACTGCCAGTAGTTTCTCAGCCTCAATGATGGTCGAGAAGCCTGAAAATTTGCAATAGTTAAATATTGTGCCATTTCTCTGTTTTCCTGTCCATCTTTCTATCTTATAAATGTTTTGTGCATCCCCAAATGGCCATTTCAACAATTTCAACTATATACATACATTGAAGCCGAAGAATGAAACAAGTTCTGATTTATTAGCCCAGTATATGGTATGTTATGTATAACACATGAAAGGATATATGTACAATTTTACATGTATGCATACTACCAAACATGTATGCTACCTTGAGAAAATGATTCACGTTCATTTCTGAGCAGGGTGTGTCCACGATTCTGGCTGCCATCCTAATTGCTTCAATGGATGAGTGCAATGACTCTGCTTCCTCTTGGGTCAAAGTGACAAAGGCCTTTTTTTTGTCACCCACAGCATCGTTGACGATCAAAAATTCTATTGTAACTTCCACTGGCTGGCTCTTTGGAGGAGAAGTTTTTCGGGAGAAATATGGATAAGCCCTTGCAACAGCACATGCGGATGCATAGACGTCTGACCGCTCACAAATTATCTGCAAAAATAAGACAAAAAAAATGGGGTCATGATGGAGACATATGGAAAACCATAATGTTGAAATGGTGTTGGTAAAAAAAGGTAAATTCAAAGGTTTGATAGTTGAAAACATGGGCAAGTAGTACATTAAGCACTATTTTTTGTAGGGAGATAATATTTGCTGGTTTAATTCTCGGGGTGGGGGGGAAACTGAGGCCTTTTTCCAGGAGTGCCAGTTCATTTTCATTGAAGTTAACAGAGGAAAGGTTGACCACTTTAATGGTATTATCAGAAGGTTGACTGACCATCACTTTCTGTTGAGGCAGGTGCTTAGAGAAAACTGGGGTGTCACGTGGTGGAGGGGGGAGGTTGTACAGGGTTTGGCTTAAAAAGAGGAGTGGGCGGTGGTTGTGGTGATGGGAGGTGGGACACTGGTGAAAGGTATAGCAAGAACATGTCAGAAGAAGGATATGTAGTACTTATAAAGCTTTTTTAACCTATCTCATCTTCGAAATAGGTTTCTAAGTGCAATAGATATGATATAATACATAAAGGGAGTGATTGAGGGAATGAAAGTTATATGACTTTTGGCAATGAAAAACAAGTTATTTTGGTGTTGACTTAAGAGAAACGTAATTAAAGGTAGCAGGTGGAGGATATGGATAGGTAATGCAACTTAGACAGAAATGTACATTAAAACTTGGTTTTCTATTGTATTCAGAAGACATGATAAAAGAGCGTAGGGGAAATTCAAGAATCAGAAGTCAAAGTGCAAGGGGAACTCATTAGGTTAGTTATGTATACACATTATAGTATAGGCATTAGGATGACTAGGCATTAGTCAGTAATTCAGCCAAAGGGCTGCAGAACTTAATGAACACACTACTAGAATTTTGTGAGAGATATGCTTTGGAGATAAGTTACCTATAATTAATGACATTAGGAGCATTAAAAATAAAGGTGAAAAATATAAAAAGGAGGCAATCAATAACAGGGACTTAATTTAATATATATCTAAAAATTGAATGAAAACTCTAATTTAGAGTATGGCATTGTATGGTTTCAAATTTTTGTCCTAGAGGAAGGATGATTACACAAAATGTAGGTTTTAACTTTGATTTATTCTTCAGAATATATTCTGTGGAAATAAATCAAAGTTAAAAGCTACATTTTGTGTCATTATGGAATTCCATCAAGTGGCGACCTACTCAAAAGAATTTTATTGAAGGAAGATTAGTATAGATCAGAAGCTATTGAGATGATGGTGGGACAAGAAAGGAGAATGCAAAATACACAAAGGAAAATGAACATACAAGCGATATTATTGTTCTGGGAGGAAAGCAGTTGGGAGAAATCCAAAGAAGACTGGAAGGTTGATGGAAGGGATACTCAAGTGTAAATGGGTTGTAGAAAACTGAACTAGAATGGAGAGAATACAAATTAAGGTATTTATCATAGGTTGAAAAGTGGCAGTTCCCTGTGGAGTTATCAAAACCATACCTTAAACTGGTAGAGTACCAAAACTTACTAGGAAATTGAAAGATCCTTAATTGTATGGTATAATTCGGAATGCTAATACAACAAATTATTGAATCTTTCACAAAATCTTGTGCTGTGGAAATGCTAAGCAACTTTAACATCCAATCTTTAGATATATGAATTGCAACATCCGAATGACCTGAGCAAAAATTACAACATGACCTTTTCATTCTCAAAATAAGCTATCTTGCACATTTTGTTCTGAAATAATGACCCATGTTTTGGCATCCACCATTATGCAAAAATGAAAGAATGCAACTCCCAAGGGATCTGAATATTCGATACATTTCGCATCTGCACGAAAAAAAGGATTTCTAAATAATTTTTAGTTGTGAAACTATATTAAGAGTAGGAACTCACCAAAACAGTTTCACTAACACCAACCGATGCACCCCGAACGATCTTCGTGATAGAATGAGCTTGAGACGGGGTATTATGACGGCTGCAATTGAAAGGCAGGGCGGCGACCGTGGCGAAGTGGACATACAACGAGCAAGTATCCGTAGGCGAAGGATGCAAGTTGGCAAGACCAGTCCCAAACACCTGTTAATGCAAATTCATCTCTGATGCTATCTTCATTTTCTTCAGTTAAGCATGATATGCTACAAAAGAAATGTATATGCATAACTAACCGCTTCTGAGACCTCCGGTTCCAACCTGTGCCGTACGTCGTCGAATGAAAGTCGTTTTAAGTTTTTAAGCTGCCCAATTATCATGACAGGGTGGACAGATGGACTTGTAACATCTGGTTTGGAAATAACACGGATTGCGGTGGGCACCATGGTAAAATTACTATCGGTACTTTCTTGAACCAATTGATTACTACACAACAGCCAATCTTCACCTCTAATAGACTGTAAACTGCCGTTAATTAGCTGTCTCGATTCAGGAAGACATTCGTAATTCCTTATGTCTTCCTAAAAATTGCGTAAAAAAGTAGTAAAGATTAGATATACGGAGAAAAAAAGTTCAGTCCGAACAAAGCTCAATCACTGTCGGAAAATCTGGAGAGATAACCGATTGGGATAACGAACGAGGTACAACAGTGACAGAAAGGTGAATTATATAAAACATGAATATGCTGAAGGAAAGAAAAGAATCAACGCCATACGATCTATAAGCACACTTGTCATTAGTCATAAAGAAAAATTACGTTCTTAAACGATGTGCAATCATTCACTGGACGTCACATGCTAATGTTGGCTTCTGTGTGTGCCGATGAGAACTCGCATTTCTCCTAAACGACAATAAAGTTATAAAAGAGGGAATATTCATTCTACAACCTAGTTCATCAGCGCCAAAGTGGCCACTGCACTTACTTAAACGGTCTATACCAAAGGGTGTCTATCAAAAGTGTGGATTGTTTCACTCTCTCCGGAGACCTTCCAGCAGGTCCGATACATGCTTCAAAGGCTTTATACCCAAGGTAGCCGTCCTAATGTCTTGCGTTTCTTGTTGTAAAGATTTGTGATAAATGTAACTTAGTGATTATTTTATGAAGATTATGTTCTTTTGTCTGTGATTAATCGGAGTACTTACGTAAAGTCATGGATTTTTATTTTTAATGAAGTGGCAGCAGACAAGATGTATACAGGCAACACTACCTGGAGTAGAAGTAGGTGGTGTTGATAAGAGGTGTACCAGTTGGTACTGGCACAGACTAGACTAGACTATAGTTTAGTCTGTGGTACCGGTGTACCCTCTACAAGATTCGTTCAAGTCAAGTTAACCCGTAGTTGACGCAAATGCCAGAAGTAGCGCTGGCGTCAGGTATACTAAATGTTATATCTTAGTTCCCGTATAGACCGCAAAGTCGCCTGAATATGGCGCTGGCATCAGGTATGCCTAGAGGTTATTTGCGGCTGAAGTCTTTAATATTTTTCCGATTTGCAGGCACGCTTCCCACGCTTCAAGATCAATTCGGACCGGTCACTTCGAAGGGATTCGCAATTAAGCGTTTGATACGCGATTCGGAACGCACCCCAGAAGCAGACGCGATCTATCCATCGATATATTCGAGAATTAGCGCCAAATTCCTATGTTGCTACTCATAGGTACGAGATATAAGCAAACTTTTACCAAGGCTTTACAACTTTACCAACTTAAAATGTGGTCCGAGGATTTACCATTATATTAAATAATTTAAGTTATTATTTAATTAAGTCCACGCAGATTGGTTCAATGAAGATTTTAATGTTTTATTGAGTGCAGAATATTACAATCGCGCCTAAATTGGTTAGTATTCACAATTAAATCAAGTTGATGCATACATTGTAATAGATGTTGAACTGTTTTCTGAATTACAAAAGGATTCAACCAATTTAAGCGAAGTGATGAAATTAATTCACTTTCTCTTCAGATTCATCATATTTACAGGAATTAGTAAATGGTGAGTTGGAGAAAAGAGGAAATCCTAGAAAAGGAAGGGGGTGAAGGTAATGATCTATTATTAAAATATATTAATTAACACCCACGATATTATCGGACTTGAGATAGTTACTGATCCAAAATTGGTAAATTTCACACTTTAATGATGACGACGAAACCTTAATAAGGAATAAATCCTAAATGAAATATATGTAAGTAAATATGACAGTCATCAAATCGTGAATGACTACTATATAATTAACTGAATGTACTACTTATCTAAATGAATATTTCAATGCTACACACACATATAACCAAGTTATTCTACATAAACAAACAATGAAGACCCTTTGGCAAATGAACTGGTGGGAAAAAAATTTATCTGGCCACACAAATGGGAGTACTACTTTTACTCAACCAGTATAAAGAAAACGACTTTGAATTTTCATTGGGCTGAAAGAGGAACAACAGAATTTGGGTAGATATAGCTAAAGCAATCTGAAATGTTAACGAAGTATTGGTGGTCAAAAAACAATACCAAACGAAAATTAGTGGCTTAAAAAAAACGTTCATGGCAATTAAGGGGAAGCAGGGTAAAGGAAAAACAGGTAACTGTGCTATTTCCTGACCCTTTTTTAAGGTAAATTTTTAATATAGCACTTCCAGTTTTTAAAGCCACTTGGTAGATTTTATTCGTTGCAGATAATGGATAACATTTTTTCTAAGAAGGCATGGGTTAATCCGCCAGTCAATGGCCCTGAACAACCAAGTCTTTCAAGAACATCAACATCTATTGTTCAAAGTAAGCGGTGGCTGGGAAAATTACTTTATGACAATTATTATTTTTTCCTCAATGTGATCAACGGGTCACATTTTGACAGTAATAAAATTAAATCGCTGTCTATGATAAAGAATGTAGGTTGGATTGGCAAGTGAGTTAACAGTAAAAATATCCACTTATTCAAATCTGGATGATTCTTTTTTCATAGAGGCTTTGAAGAAGAGGTGAGTAGAAACTATTTTAGAAAACTTCATTGGAGAAATACAGGGAAAAAGCAGAGCATGAAAGAGAGAGAAGCATGGAGGAAGGTAAAGGAAAAGAGGGAATATTGAAGGGATGAAGATAGGAGGCGAAGACATGAGGAGAAAATGACTTTGCAACGGGAGACAGTTGAATTATTGCGAAGAGTTATTGATAGAAATCCTTGAAATTGATTTCTTTATATATGTAAATTTTTAGTCTTTGTTTTTTATGTGTTCATCTATTTAATGATAAAAATAAAAGTTTAATTGTAACAATTGGTTCATAATTCTTTGTCTTTTGGCGTTTCCAAGTTCTCTCATTCTCCCGTCATCAACCTCAGTGGGTATTCTCTCAAACTCAGGCGCAGCTACATCTTCCTCAGGAACTTCATCTTTCCTTTCTGTACAGATATTGTGCAGCACATAGCAGGCAAGGATGAACTCTGGTAACTTTGTCATGTCAACTTATCTCTTAGGCTTCTAAACCTCTCTTTCAGTAAGCCAAAAGCCCATTCAATGGTTTGTCTTGTCTCTTGATAATCTCTTGTTGAACTCCTTCTGACGCCTTGACAAATAAATATTATCCCTGAAGGGCACCAACAAATTTCTATGCATGCCATATGCAGCATCACCTATAATATGGATATCATTTGGGAAGTAGTTCTTAACATTATTAAGGTAATGAGCGATTCTTGAGTTCTTTAAAACCCTAGAATCATGCACTGATCCAGCATACCCTACTAGACAGTATGTAAAAACGACCAGTGAATCACAGACTGCCTGTGAACAAATCATTTTTACTTATTAGATAATGGAAGAACCCAAATGCATATTCCAAAAATTCGAGTGATCACCTAATTCATGAAAATTGTGCATTATTCACTTTTGATTTTCTTTCTCACAAAGATCTCTCAGAGGTAATTTTTTTTAAAGTTTTCACAAGAGATGATACTCATAAGCTCTTGTGCACAAGGTATTTTATTCCAGACGAAAATAAGAATATTTTCTACGATTGTGTGCATTGTTCTGAAATTCATCATGATGACACCAGAACGCTAAGTCATCTCCGCTTAACCAATATGTGAGAACAAGCATCACAAAAAAGTCCAAGGGAAAGAGGATTCAGAACATATAATAAATTGTCTGTGGAGATAAACTGCTTCAAGTTGGGTAAGGTATTTTAAAACCAAGGTACAATCCTTTCTTCAAGCTAAAACTATTTTACGGTACTGATATCTACATGATAATTGACTAAGTATTGATATAGCTTGTATTATAATGGTTCAGGATATTTGACATATGTGGTTCTATGTTGTTAAAATTATCTAGTTTAGTAATATAAAATTTCAGTTTTATAATGGTGGACCCCTCCACAACATGCCTTATAGGTACAATTTATTTTGTAATACTCGTCTGTCATGTATTTTCTATAAGATAATGAATCCCACATGTAATTAAAAAATCATATCCAATCCACAACATAGAAAATGAAGATTGAATAAGCTTTCAATTACTAATTGACACATTCTTCTATGGCAAAACTCATGTATCTAGTCACTACCCTCAACAAATCTCATTTATGAGTTTTGCTACAATTAACAGTATTTTTTAAATACAAAATGGGCTAAGCAACCTGGTGAATCAAGATCTAGTTACCAGGAGGAAGATGACAGAAATAAAGAAAGCTATATTCCAGTGGTAGCATATGCTAATGCAGCAAGTTTATTATGGTTTCAACATTCATAGGCTTTATTCTGCATCACTGAGCAGTTATAGACTTTATTCCTTATTCACTATGACTTCTATAATTACATTGTTATAAAATTTACACACCATAATTAAAGTGAGGTCTTCCTAACATCTCATCAAATAAATTGTGCCATTGGATCCTCATCCCTCTTCCTTTTAATCAAATATGCCTCCATCTCTTCTGCCGTTGGTGCTTTGGCTTCATACATGCTGTTATATGGGCGTTTCCTCTCATCTGCTGCCAAGATTCGGTCTGCCTCTGCTTGCATTTGCTCTTCTTTCCTCAACGCCTGAGGGGAAGGAGAAGACAATGATTTGCATTGGAGGTAAATTCATTCAGGATCACAAGCAAAATTTATCCCACCATGGTTAATAATGTTAACAGGAGGAAAATTTAAAAATGAAAACAATTTCTTATAAGGCCTGAATGTCCCACCAAATTCTTCCCTTGGAGCATACTGAAAACAATGCTTCCCCTTCCACAGGCTGAAATTTATGGCCATAAAGTTTTTAGCCATAGCTAAATCCACTATGTTTAGTGAAAGATTTTTTAGCTCAGAAGGAAACAGATATGTGATAGAAAACATAAAGAGTCAAGATACATTGTCTCCTAAACAAAAATTATAAGCCTCTTAAAGGAGAATAAGGATATTTGGGCACTGGAAATAAAGTAGATTGATGATTAATAAAAATATTCTGCCCAAGTTAAGTTTAAATTATTTCTTTCGATGACAACACTGAGTATTGTGTGGACAACAATATGAAATGTTTGCTAAATTTCATTATATCTTAAATTCTTACTAGTTAAACCACTCATTTTAAGTATGTTACAGTCATAAACATTGAGAACATTTTTTATTGGTTAGTACATACTCTAAGATACATTTCTATTCATACAGGTGGATTTGTATATCTCCAGGAGCCAATGGCATTGGAATTGAGAAATGATAATCGAAATTTGGGAATCAACATGAGGATCGGAATCGGTAAAAATTTAGAATTGACCCATTACTTGTTCTAAATTTTCATATTCCTGTAATAATGAACTATCCAAAGTCTGTGTGAATCTATATGCCATTGAGCAATAAAAAAATGAGGGGCTTATAAAAAGAGCCGAAGTTGGTGACTTACAAGAATTCATAAACACAAGTAACTGAAAAAGTTAATCCAACCACAAGAAAAAATCTAAATTTGGATAGTGGCTATATTAAAATGATTAGGAAATAAGCATTCTTTTGTAAATAGTATAAATGTCGTTTCTGTATTAACAGCTTTGAAAAGACAATTTACAAATTCATTTCTGAAATACCACTCATATGCTCTGAAAATATCAATTTTATATGCTTTGGGTTTTATTATGAAACAAGTGCTTATCTCACTCACACTTAATAGGTAATAAGAATCACCTTGGTGGTGATTGCACTAGTGCTTTGTTAAATATTAATATAATTTAAGTTTGAAGAAAGTAGCATAAGAGTAACTGTTTTATAAAAGGTTCAAGGCAACTGACCTTCTTCATTCTGTCACTGGAATCATCTCGCTTCTTTCCCTTTTTCAGCTTTCGCTTCTCCTTCTGAGACTTCTTCTTCATTCTTTTCTTTTTCTTCTTCCTCTTCCTACGTTCCTCCTCTGAATTTTCCTGTAATGGGACATGCCATTCATTATATGTATGTGCATGTGTGAGTGAATGTATATGAGAGCATACGTACATGATTACATTCACACAGAAGAACCGACCAAATGATGAATGCGCTAGAAATTATAGAAAATACAGTAGGATCTTGATTTTACATAACACCTAGGGACCCAAATTTTTGGTGTTTTGTAAAATCAAGATAATGGCTGATTTTGATAAATGTGGTAAGATTTTGTCTTGTATCATAATACAATGCTATATGCTTGGAAATTTATAACTATTTTCACTGAAAAGAGATCATTAATGCACATAGTATTCAGTAATTGCAAATAAAACTAGCTTCATTATAATTCAGAGAACAAAATCTTTGAAAAACAATAAGTTAATTACTTCTCAGAGAACAGTATAAGTGGAGAATTTCAAATTATCTTTATCAAGTATTTAGTTAGGAATCATGTGTATCTAAAGGGAAAGTATAAATTGTATTCAGAAACAAAATTTGAATATAGGACAGACATGAAACATTAACCAATATTAGAGAACTTCTGGAGATTACTAAAAGAAAGTTTAGCACATTAAAATATATAGTGACATATTAGACAAGTGGAATCGCTAAAGAGTCTGAATCGGTTAAGTATTATTAGTGCTTTGTCATGATTTGGCAAACCCCCCTGCCAGAGTTAATCGTAATTTCATTGTCGCATTTTTTGTCTCATCATCATGTTTCTGTCAATGAGAAGTATTTTTTCATTGTCATCAGTATTTTTAATCCAAAGATTGGTTGGCTGGAACCCTCAACGAGGCATTTTAGAGGGAGATTAATGTGGGTTTCCTGTTATCTTCCACATCACAGTGCTACAGCCGATTCCATGAATTTCACTCTCACCCACAGCTATGGCAGTTAGTGCTGAACCGATCATCTTCACAGTGCCTTCTGATAAAACTAATGGCTTTCACCAGTGGCTGCGTATCGTAGGACCTGACTTTAAGAAAATTAATATTGTCGTATGACGAAGAAATTGTCGTCACCGAAATTCGGACCTACAACCCTATGCTCCATAGTCCAGCTCGATACCTCCGCCCCCAGTTTCTTTATGAAGGCTGAAATTCTTGCGATGAAATCCTTACATATCATATGAATGAAGAGAAATATCGTAACTGAGTACATAACACTTTTTCGTGTGGAATAGCAACTGTTCGGTAAGAAAGTTGTCAATTCTGTTCCGATGAGGAAGATTCGTTGTTGAAAACCTAAAGTTTCTCGGCAAGAAGGTTCAATGCAAAAATTTAAGTGATTTCGTAAATGGTAAAAATTTCTTATTTTAAAGTGCACACATAGCACCCGATAACATCTATTTTAATTATAACTATTTAAAATAGTCATTTCTTTGTAATTGCATTGTATTCTCTAGCACCTTGAAATGAGTTGGTTTCACTTCATTTCCTTTATTTTTGACCAACGTAAACTGTATATAAAATCCCATTCAAGAACACACGCTAGTGTGATGACACAGCTTGCTCGCAGGTGACTGAAAATATTCCCACTGTTAGGGTTCCTATCTCAAGGTCAATATCTTTATCCAGGGAAGTATGTTGAGTTCTGATTAGTCAGCGTAACATTCATATCATTCAATTCGTAAACAAGTAGACGCATGGAACCCATGACAGGACAAAGTGATGAATTAGATATGTGAGAGAAAAATGATAATGGAATAAGAATCCACACAATAATTTGTTACTGTTGAATTGCACAGTAGTATATGGAATTACTTTAATCAAAATACTGCCATTAAAATCGATGAGAATATTCCCGATTTTGTTGCATTGTCATAAGTTCTGTGGTTTTGTTTTGTAAAAACGAGAAGCTACTTCCGCAGGGGACCAAAACGGCTTTTCATAAAATCGTTTTATCGAATTTACTTAATATCAATTAATAACTCCATTAGAATACATAGAGGGGTGGTCAGGACCGCTTCATCATTTGCGTAAAATCAAGATTCTACTGTAATATGACAGTAGACAGAAATAACATATTTAGACTCATGACCTTAAATTTTACTCCAAAATTCATGTACATTCTGAAGTAATTTTCTTTAATTCATCACCTACTGAAATAAAATTAAGGATCCCCTGTACTTTAAGATATTTTTTAAAAAATATCAGGTAAAAAATGAATAGTACTCCCTAAAAGAATTCTTAGTTGTTGACTAATGTAAATACTATTCCAAACATATGACTTTTGAAAGAAATGTTCATTGTAAATTGTATATATTTCAATGTATTTGTAAAATTCTTGCATATTTAAAATTGAGTGTTTTTTGCCCCATTGGTCTTATTCTACATAGCGTACACTCCTTAGCCTGGAACTAAGAAAAATTATCTTTACAATTACCAAGTAGAAAAAATGTCTGTGCAATTCTTTAGACTTTGCTCTGTTAAAAGAAGACCCCTTCAGGGAGGTAGAAATTTAAGAATGCAAATAGTTAGGTGGTGGGAATGAGGGATATGTGATCCCAGTGTGGCAGGAAACATGTAAGAATGTTGGCAAAAACATTTTATATATAAATTTTATTATATACTATATGTGTAAGATGGAAAATAAATTACATTCCATAATTTTAAATAATTACTGTTCATGTGTCACATGAGCTTCATTCTAACTATGGGTTCAGTCTCAATATTGTATATTGATTACTATAAATTACAATACTTAAACCTTTGTTATTCCGTTACTTTTATTTTTATTCCTACTATACATTTTTTGCAACTTGATTGAAAACCAACTTACTCAGAGATTAGCAGAAAAAGAGAGTGAGAGAAACAGAAAGGCAGAGACTGTCACACATGTGCTTGTCCATATATATCTGTTATATGACCAGTTGTTGTACTATGTGTGTCAAACGTTTCACTTCTGCCATGTGGCCCCTGACTAATATTTTCTTACTGTTACTTTAGCTGATATATGTAGCTCTAATGTTATGTACAATTTATGGATTTGCATTTTCCTGTTTCTTGTACCTCCCCAATCAGGCAGGTTGCAACAACTGGATGAGAATTGATGGAATGGACGATGTTTTCCATCAACTTATAAAAAAAGTACACAATTTAAATGAGGAGAAAAGCAATTTTTTTTGGAAAAGTGACAAAGTCTCCTCTAATGGAAGCTGCTTTTAACTCATTTTGAAAAGGTTTATTCTGTGACATAACAATCACTTTGCCCATTCTTTTCTTTACCTCAGATTCTGATGAAGATGAGGTGGACGAGGAAGAAGATGAGGAAGAAGTTGGCTCTGATTCTTTAAGTGAATTAGAAGTTTTTAATGAATAATCTTTTTCGCTGGATTTGCCCTGCTGCAATGATAATGCCCCTTCAGTCAGTCTGCCTGCAGGCCAAGGCGGATCCTCTGTTGAAGTGCTTGGCATCGCTATGTCTGGTGTGTTTATGGCCCGACCAGCTTCTCCTGTGCAGTACGAATTCTGAAAAAGAGGATAAAAGGGGTCTGTCAAGATGGGCTGGCCCTCTCAATTCACTTTTCAATCAGTACTTTAAATTGAAAAATGTAGATTAACTATGTCCAATAGAAGGAGAGAGATGATTACTGAAATGGGGACAGTGCCTATAACGCTAACTACATCATGATGCACATCACTGTGGGCACTTGATCTCTAGAGTATTGGCATTAAAAAAACAAAGAAAGTTTACAATTGGAATCTCAGGGGGTAACATAGATGATGTCTCAGTGGGTGGGAAGCTGACTGCCCCAATAAGTAATCAAGTACCGAGAAAAACTTAGGGGGGCTTTGAGTGTTAATTGTACCACTTATGTCCCATATTGTGTAAGTACAATTGACGATGGAGAGATAGAAGGACAAGTACCTAAATTGTTGAATCAACTGGCCTAGGGATTGAACACCACAAGAAATCTTTGGGCCCACAGAGGAACAGCGATTGTATTCAAGGTCAGCGAGCAAACGCCATAAATATTTAACAAGTTAAAGAATACAAAGGTAAGAAATAGATGGATGGTTACAGATTAAGCATTAACAACAAAAAACATTCAAGCGATTATAAAAGAATGTGAATACAATATTCAAGTCTGTGTGTGATAGCAAAGGTGATAAAATAGAGGATTTATATAACACGATTGCAAAAAATATAGGGAAAATAATGCAATAGGAATAGATAATATTTCTACAGAACTACTAGTTTTTGGAAAAAATTGAGGAAGTGTTTTTAGCTTAGAAAGTTTTCATTTGTACTATTGTATCGACAGGGTGGCCAAAAAACTATTGTTGAGCCATGAACGATTTGAATTCCCCCCATACATGGATGACTGGGAGTAGGGACCCCTGTTTTAAGTCAGGTGGGCCCTGTGGAGGGAAAGGAGTTGGTTTCCCTGAGGTGAAGCCTGTGGACCATATGAGGGAAGTTTTGACACATTTTTTCTGTATGATTAATAAACCTAGTTAACCTCAGAAACTATAATACCAGAATAGAGTGGTGGATTATAGTGGACCTGGTCAAGATGGAAGTAAAAGGGAATATCCATTAGCAGGTTTGAGCTGAAAAATATCATACCGTAAACTGCCTTAAAGTAAGAAATGTACAGCACCTATAGATTTAATTAATATCAATCATATGGCACAATCAGTGACATCTTAAAGTTCATTAATGAAGAAATTATTTCACTGCAAAAATCAAAAACTAGATCTAAAAAATATATATATATACATGGTGTGATCAAAAAAAGACCGGACTCATTTTATAACTTGTTTATTTCGACGGATACCACTTAATCGAACTTGGTCGCCCTCAAAGTACATGCCTTGGCTGACGACATATCTTTGCCAAAGTTTCTTCCAGCTCTCGAATCCTGCCTGGTAAGCCGCCTTAGGGATCCTCTTCAGGTCTGCGGTACAATTAGTTTTAATGTTCGCAATAGTCGAATTGGTGCCCTTTAAAGGTTGATTGAAGCTTTGGAAGCAAAAAAAAGTCTGATGGAGCCACGTCTGGAGAGTAGGGTGGCTGTGGGATCACGGAGGTTCTGGTTTTGGTGAAAAACTGTCACGATCACCGCCGTGTGAACCGGTGCGTTATTGTGGTGGAAACGCCATGTATTGTTTCTCCACATGTCGGGCCTCTTTCGGCTCACTGCGACCCTCAGCCTCTTCATAACCTCTAAGTAGAAATCTTTGTTGACGGTTTTACCTTGAGGGACGTATTTGTAATGAATCAGCCCTTGCCAACCGAAGAAACACACCAGCAATACCTTCACATTGGACCGGGACATGCGAGCTTTCTTTGGTCGTGGAGAATGAGAACCCTTCCACTGAGAAGACTGGGC
>WURS02167499.1:0-21267 GCA_011762765.2 Rhinocypha anisoptera
AAGTGACAGCATTTCTGCTGCCCAAGGTGTTATCTCCCCTCCACTTATGTCCCCCGAATCTCAGAAGCCATTACATCTCCCTCTACCATCCTTGGAAACCTCTACCCATCCTATGAACGGTGTGATTACCAGAAGTTACGCATTCCTCTTGCCCTCAAGAAAATCAAGGTCCAGTCCTCCATTCAGTGTCAGAACACGCAGCGTCTATGAAATAAACTTAACTCTCTTGAAGTCTCAATTAGTCCTGATTACACATCTTATGTTTTATCAGAGCATTGGCGTCATATGGATGAAGTGAATTTACACAATATTGAAGGGTACAATAATGTAACCTACTACTCCCGTAATATTGTCAAACATGGTGGTACTGCTATTCATGCATCCTGTGATCATATTGCCGTGACAATATTATAACTAGCTTGTCTACAGATTTTTTCACTACCAAAGTCATCAACCTTGGTATCTCAGATCATTATGGTCTTGAATTCCATTTTACTAAACACTACTTTAATCACAAACTCTTTTCCAAAGTTAGTTCTTCCCTCATATGACCTATTGCCCTAGTGGGACTAGACAATTTTAAATTTCTCATCTCATATGTTCCCTAAGAATTAATGCTAACCAATCCTGATGGCAATATTAACTTTTCTTCTTTCTTTGAATTTTATATTGCTTTTTGAACATTGTTTTTCTAAGAAATTATTTTATTGATCAAATTGCCACAAGTCATCCAAGGGATGGTTTACACAGAAATAAGACTTTGTGATCCACATGAAATATAAATTTATTATTCAATCAGTTTCACTACACTGTAGCATCTTCAAGAAATTCCTGAAGATGCTACAGTGTAATGAAACTGACTGAATAATAAATTTATATTTCATGTGGATCGCAAAGTCTTATTTCTGTTGTTATCAACATGGATTTCCACAAAGTCTCGGCCTTAACTTTTTCTCGAATCAAAGCTAGTGAAATTGCATTGGATTAAGAACTGGTGTATTTTTGATTTTAATCATAATGCAAAAGAAAGCTTTATTATACTATTCTTACTTTGATAGGAATAATCCACTTGTGATTTCATTAAGTTTTTTTTGATTTAGGTTATTTTATCATTATCAACAAATTCCTAAAAGTTACTCATGGAATAGTTCTTTTCCCTTTAAGTCAAGAGTCCACCAGGATGGGTACTGTGTAGTTTCTCATTTTATTTACAGCAAATAATCATCTCTATAAGGCAAATATTCCATGAACAATATTGAATCATAGTTATGAGTAGGATAAACAAAAGATGATTATGCACAGAAGACAAAAGATGATGCAGAGAAGGCACGATGCTATATTACTAAATATTATAATCATATGACCCCCTAGTTTATTGATACAATTAATTCTACATTTTAGTGTCAGTGGAGCAGATTTGTTTCTTTTCATGGGATGCTGAAGTTAGTTTTCAAGGCAATAGATATTTTCACTAAAATGTTTCATTTATATAGGGTTTTTAATTTATAAATATTTTAACTATTGGAAAAATGCCATATATTCATCATTGTGATGCTTCAATTCCACCACATCATGCCTGAAACTATGCCATTTGTTCATTTAGTGTTATTTAATAAATTAACTTTTTTGCAGAATATTTCATGTGATCAATTTAATTGAGATGTCATTTTTAAATTTACACATTTCATCAATTAATTTTTTTCCTTTTGTATATTTCAGTATAATTTAATGCTTGAGTAATCTCCTTACCAATTCACCACTGTTGTAAGAACATACTCTTACTACTTTACAGCAAATAAGAACACAGGTTGGTACGTACATGTCATTTTTCAAACTTTGATGAGAGATACACATGGTTTATATTTGGAGATATATAGAGACATGTGTGAGTCTATCTAGAAGAAAATTCTTTGACACCTTAAGAGTTGTGGGAGATACATATAAATGACATAACTGTATGATCAAAGTTAGCCAAAAGTGGTAAATTTTAAAATGCTAAAACATCATATGTACAATGCATCCTACCTAATTGTGGCAGGTCAAAATATGTCTTGAAGTGTGCCTTTGTAGAAAGTTGACTTTAATACATTACAAGTTGCACCAAAATGTAGGACTTGTGTTTTCCTTCTTAAAATGGATATGTCTATGTTTGAAATAATATATCCAATCTGGAGATATGGGGAAAATAAGACAATCACTGGTTAAGTGCCGGTGATTTACTAAAGTTTGTTAGCACCATCAGGGCTAAAACCACAGGCTAAAATTTTTAATTTGATATAGTAGTTGTTGATGATAAATAAGGAGAGATGGTTCTGATGTAATTGAGAACTCACATTGTTAACAACCATTTTAAATATGCTGGATGAAACCCCTTTAAATGACTTTTAGTAGTTTGTTTTGTCAATTAAATCAAAACTCTCGCTCATTATTTATCATCAGTGATCAGGTCTATTTTATGGTATATATATTCATTATGAAATGTTATAATACTACTTTATTACACAGGAATTTTTATTCATTCACGACCTTGGTTTTAATCACAGTATCATTGTCAGGTGGCTTGCTGATGGAGTTTGTTGCCGAAAACCAGTTTGTTAATGAATATCAAAACTCCTGTGGAATAATGTAGTGTTACATTATTGTGCAGGAAGCCAAATGCTCAGACTTGGGATTGTGTTGGTTCATGAGAATACTCAACTTCATATCACTCTTGACAGCCAAAAGCCAATAATGCAGTTGGGAAAAGTTGAGCATCCACCTTATATCACAGAATCGAAAAACTTCCCCTAGTTTCTGAATCACAAAAATGCTGAGCAGTATTGTACTCTGAAGAGGGTATGGAAAAATTATTTACTTGATATGAGGAGTGCTTTAAAAATCAGAAAGTGATGTAGGAAATAGTTTAAGGTGTAATCTTTCGAGAAAAATATGAAAATGAATGTTTATATTTTATATTAAAAACATACTTCCTGAAAACACCTCATTATGAGGTAATTATGCTATTAAAGTTCTACTGTAAGTGAAAAAGGATATATTCCTTTTTTATATCCAGGATCTTCAGTTTTATAATTTTACTGCATTCAAATAGGAGCATATTGAGATAACTCTTTAAGAGACTTCAATAATTTGGTTTTGATTGTTGGGAGAAGTGTTTATCTTGAAGTAAGTGCTGCAGTTTACATATTCAGGGTAAGGGTGCCAGTCCTTTCCCTGGTCTCCCTGTAGCTTCTTATACACTTATATTAAACAAATTAACACAATATGCACTTTAGATGATGGGCTAATGGCATCACCTGCGATTTGGTCCAAGGCTCTATCCTCTCCACCTGCTGTCTCTGTGGGCTTAATCCAGCATTATACAACATTGTCTTGTTTGAGGAAGTACTCTTGGGCTTGTTAACAATCCTCTCTTAGAAATTGGGTTATTTGAATCTAACAACCAAAATGGCTTAGGGTAACATGTAAGCCATTTTGCATCAATTAAAATAATCAAGAAATGACAAATTTCAAAATTCTAATAGCAGTGGCCAAGTAAAATTCAAACCTGAAACTCTATAGTTAACTGGTGGGAATATTCAAATGTATGATGAAGATCCGAGGGGTCATATAGAATGGGCTGGAGGTGGAGAGGAAAGGGCTATGGGAGTCTGAAATTCTTTTTTGGTTCAATGGTGAGTTTCAGTAATTCCAATAACTTATATGCTTAAAAGTTTGCATGCATTTTTCATGGCTACAGAGAAAATTTCAGTCATATTTTTAGTTTTATGGAGATCGTGGTCTCCAGATGTGTTGAAACAGTGTTTAAGGTGCTCGTTCAAAGTATGCTGCTAAAGTTTGTTCAAATGTACTGTTCAATGAAAAGTCATTCCAAAAATAATAATTTTTCAATGCAAATTAATAATCTATATAAGACTTCCTTGTAATCAAAGTAAATATTGTTGATTCTATAACATGGAATTTTTTCTTTGAAAAGTTCTTCCTTAAAACTTTCGGGTATAGTAAATATTACAAATTTAACTTTGTGGAGAAATTGATAGAGGATCATTGTTGACTAGCAAGGAAAACTACTAATTAGTTTCGTACTTACTATAGGTTCATATGTAATGTGCCGTGCAATTGAGCAATGTTATTAGACTCCCCGTAAAAATTGACTAAAAGTCTTCATCAATTTACATTTTATACTAACTTTAGGTTTAAAAGAGAATATGAGCATACCATCTCCTATAACTAAAGGTATATAAATATGTTTTTAGCCAATGGTGCTTTACTACTATTTTGCCCAACTCTGTTCTGAAGGTGATAATGATCTGATTTCACAATCCTAAGCTGAAATATATGGATGAAGTAATTTTAAGAAATACAAGGCCATCAGGAAGTGCTGCTGCAGCAAATCGCTTAAGCAGTAGAAAAATTAGAAGCATGAAAATCAGCCGTGGTCTCTCATCAGTGTATCCTTTAAGGGAGAGGGGAAAAACATGGAGTAACATCCCTTTGGATGTTGCTGTTGGAGGAGATAACATTTATAATGGTAAGTATCCATTATTTTATTGCATTTTGGAAACTGGAAATGACTAATAATTTATGAATCATTGTCAATTATACGTATATTGAATGCATTATGGTAAGTAATATTATTCATAAAGCAGAGACAGCTTGTGTTCTGTGTAAATAGTCTAATACACAAAGTGTAATGTTTTAGGATTACAAAAACTGACAGTAAAAAGTATGTAGTATTTTGCGAAAGGTTGCTTGTAATTTTTCATTGTGGTTCACATCTTCAAATTTAGTAGGCATCGAAGAGTCTTTCTAATAGTTGATGTGAATTTCTATGACAGTAAATAAAAATACTAAACAAATTGTTAGTCATATATCAAAAAGTGAAGAAAATGTGTTGTTTACACATCTCATGCAGATGAATTTCACTTTTAGAATTTGTATTTATTTAGCACAAGGAAGTTGTTTGAATTTATGTGTTTCAAAATGATTCTAATTTGTCAGTGATTACTGGTGCTTAAACGTCTATTCTAATATGTTTAGCTACTGTTTAGTAATGTTTCAGTAGCTCTGAAAGTGTCCTTTTTAAATGTCAGACAAACTAATTAATTTACTTTTTTAACAAGTGGCCCAGTCATTCTGTCATGTAGCTCTGGGCAAGAGTTTGGTTCTGAGTTTGCCCTTTTTCATTTGACACCTACCCTATTTACTAGTGGTTATTATTTTTAACATTTCTAATTTTTGTGCAAGTGATACAACATATCTTAGGTATTGTACATGATTTTATTTCAACAAACCAGTTTCTGCATCCACCCTTCCCCAAAATTTCCTTGTTTTTTCCAAGTAAGTAACTTTAAGAATTTATGTGAAATACATAATAATTAATTATGGCTTTGATTATACTACAAAGATAATGACGTTTGATTATACTAGTCCAAGAGTAAATTTTCTTCTCTTTGTGTGAAAGTGCCATTAATTATGCTTTGATTTTTTTCATCATTCATTTGTATTACTATGCTTAATATAAGCCTTTCACCTTTATAATACCCAAAGCTTAAGACGATTAGATTCAGATTTATTGGTTCAAGAGCATGATTAGTTACATGTGTAGAACAAGTCAGAAGTACATAAGATTGACAATGCAAATTCAGTTAGAAAAAACAAAATTCAAAATATTCAAACATGAACTTGAACTTTTTGATTGAATAGAAAGCACCATTAACAAGGTATTAATAAAGTTCATGCTTAAACTGTTGGAGATTAGAGGCTTCCCTCATATTCCTTGGTAGGTAATTTAAAAATTTCACACCGATGTAAGTCCAATTTTTTTCTAAAAAGGTTCAAATTGTGAGGAACAGTCCTCAAGTCTCTGGCTTGCACCAAATTGTGCTTCCATTTTTTATATTTTAATTGTAGTGATTTGTGGCAAATAATATTCAATATCCATGTAAAATGCTATTATTTCCTGCCAAATTTTTGTCTGCTGGCTTGACCAATTTTTTTAAGTTTGTACATTTCATGATTATGGAAATTATTATTCTCATTGGTATGCTAATAGCAGGAAATTGAGTTTTTACGTAATTACTTGATGCACATTTAAAACCTTTTGAAATTGGATCTATTTCAGCTATCATGTACATTTTCAAGTGAACATCACTTCCTCTTATCATTTGACTATGTACCATATCCATGGACTGTGAAAGGAACATTTAAATGACATTGTTGGCTGGTTCCATTTTTTTAATAAGGTTGCACTTGGCCAGACATCACTTTATCAAAATTCATTTGGTTTTCCTTAAATACTGACGTGTACACTTGAATCATTCCACTTCTGTTATCAAAAAGTGGCATGCATCCAAAATTTAATTTTAGTTTTTAGTATCACAGTCATTAATATTTTGTTTTTGGATTTCAAATGAAATGCAACTATAACATTGAAAGAGTTTTTATTCACGGTAAGGAATTTCAGAGGAGGCAGAGACAAGAGTAATGGGAATAGGAAGAACAACGGTAAGACAGAAAGCAAAGTTGGGATCATATTGAAATGTAAATCTTATGAAGAGTATTAAGGGTAACATAAACATGTGGTTATATGGGATGCTTAATTCTCAAGTAACAATTATATTTTGACTTTTTAGGTAGTAAAGAATACACTGGTCTGGGAGTGCAAATTCCTGACTGCTGAATCTTATAACTTAAAAATGGTTGGAGTCTTAATGATTTACTAATTCAATGTTGTCGTTTGCAATAAGTATGTTCCAACACAACACACTTCCATTAGAAGGAAAGCATATTTGAACAATTTTCATTATATTTATGGTTGATTTTAGAGTTATTGTAAATGTACATGAATTTTAGAACAAATGGTGCTATGTACCACTTAACCTTTCCTTTTACTGTTAAATCACTATGACTTTCACCTTCTGCTTAACTGGTTTGTTGTCATTTTAGGTCCCATCCAAAGTTACCAGAGGATTTCAGTCAGAAGGAAACTATCAAGTAAGAGACATCAAGTTTTGTGTGTGAGAAATTCAGGAAACGAAAAGAGGGGTGGAAAAAATCCCAGTGACAGTTATCATTCAGCCAAGTGGTCTTCTGTGCCTACTGAAGCTCTGGTTCACGTATTCTCCAAGTTGTCCTTGAAAGACATTGGGCGATCAGCTCAAGTTTGTCGCTCATGGCACTATGCTTCCCAGTTTGCTGAGCTTTGGCAACATTTTGAGTTTGTCATTGGAGATACAGACATGTGAGGATATTTTTTGTTTTAATTGAAGTAGTACCTAATTTCTTTGTGTTCAATAGAACTATGTTCCCTTCATTACATCACCAGATCACATTGCTATTATGCTATCTTATTATTATTATAGAATGCTATTAAAAAAACCTTCAATAATTTTAGGAGTAAAAGTAGGTACGTATAATTTTTCCAACTATATATGTACTTTGTTAATCACTTAAATCCTTCTACATATTTGGAACTCCTTATTTTAACTGTTCCAAGCATAGGTATAAGCTTTTTAACTGCCATTGAAGAACAGATATATATATATACAAATATTGGACACAGTGATTACTTGACTTTATTTTGGCGTGCGTAGCTAATATCCACCACAGAGCCACCTCACTGACAGACCATTGATACAGTTAGGAGAAAAGTGTTTCTCGATTTTTCAACAGAAATGCTGTTTATTTGTCACCTTATGCTATAAGTGCTTTTGAATGAATTTCATGGTGTTATATTTAAGTGATATAAACCATATGGAATAAAATTGAATTTTCACATGTCATTGGGCTTAGGATGGACTCTGCCATCAGCTATCAGAATGACTCTTGGATTGGAGACTAGTGGTTTTTTAATCATTTCTATATTAGTTCTACATGTGAACTGATATTGTTTACAGATGATACCAGTTCCATTAAAGGGATTAGTGATTGTAATGTAGCATTCAAGGAAAGGCATGGTTTCCATGCTAGCCAACTATCCATGAATATAAACAAAATTCAAAACATTATAAAATATGATTAGTCTAAAGAATATATGTCTGCAAAATCATCACACTTTTTTAAGACACTTCAAAGAAAAATGTTTCAAGCATTGTTCAGAAATTCATCAATAGAATAAAACTTATTTCATTGTAAAAATCTTAATTAATTGTTTTTAAATGTAGTCACACTATTGCAAGCCTTAGGCTCAGAGGGGAGTAAGTTTGTTTCAGCTCAGCTGGTAATTCGCAGTCCATCATGGTGCAAGATTGGACATGTGTTAGTGTATTAGAAATCACAATATGTCCTAAGTTAAATTGGGATTTGGGTATTTAAGAACTCGGTAAAAATAATCCGAAGTATATATCTACTATCAAACTAAAGATGCTGATCCCTGATATAGAATGATGAATACACATTTTTCTCTTTTTCAACTTATAGTTTTCTATAATAGGGGAATCCACATGTGGTTAAGCCTATAATAGCAATTCAGAGAAAAAGACCCTTTGAAGTTAACTGATTTATCACCCAGGGAGCACTGTAAACCAATTTTAATAATCTTCACTCTAGTTTTTTACATTTTTATTAATTCAATGTATATTGAGGAGTGATTATATGCATATATCTATAAAGCCATAATCAATTCCTGTGACACAGGATACTATGGCACACTAGATTTACCCTTATGTAAAATATAATGGCAGTATTTCTAATTTAAGCATAAGACTTTTCCATGAGGGACTTAAAAAGCAGAACAATAGGTGTGAAAAAATATTTCAATTTAATTTCCTTACCAATCGGTTTAGCCTGGTGGATAGTGTGTTCACCAACTACCACAAAGATCATGGGTTTGAGTCCCATGGGTGTTATGTTCCTCCAATAAGGTTTTTTTTTATTTGAAGTGATGACTATTGACCATAGCCATAAACACAGTCTGTAAACAATACTAATACAACTATTGTAATTTCCTTATGGTTAGTGTCAATGTCATTCTATTTAGTTGCAGAGTATTATGACTTTGATTTAGTTATATATATTTGGTATTTTGACTAATTTTACTCTTCTCTAGTTTGACTTTTGCTTTTAATTTGATTTTTTTCTCTGTATATTTTGTGTATATTTTTGTCCTTGTTTCGATTATATACTCATTGAAAAATATTCTGGCAATGTTATTTAATATTATTAATTTATGATTAAATATTATTAATACATATATCTACCTTCGCCTGCCATACTATTGTGTTCCAGGTCATGCTCTCAGCCTACCAGTCCTAGATTAATAGATCATGTCATTGCTCATCATTCAAAGCATCTAAAGTTTGTAGTTTTCAAAACTGATACCTCTGCAGAGTCTACAAGAACAGCATGTCAAATTTTGTCAAGGGTGAGCAGAACAATTTACTTCCACTGCCTACTTCTTTTGGTGCATGCTGCTAATTTACAATGTTTGGATTCTTATAAGTTTACTATCCTTCTCCTTGTCTTTGGTTTAGAATTTTGGCAAGCTGCATGAAACCCAACCAGCTCCAAAACTTATCTTATTTTTAACTTGTTCTAAATAGTTCTAAATACTTATTTATGAACTTCCTAGTTCTCTGGATTAAAAATTAACAATTTTCATTTTCTTCTTGTTAATAAGTTAATTAAAATACTCATAATTATCTAATTTCTTGACAGCTGGGAGATTGCCCACTGAGGACATTGGCATTGGTTTGCTCAAGTAACTCGAAGCCATTTCTTGGTGTGGATTACACATCCTTTGCCTCAGCAGTCACATCAATGCTAAATAAATCATCTCATCTACTCCAGTCTTTGGCCATTGATGCAGCACCAGTTGATGACCTTTCTCTTCAAGCCCTTGCATCTGCATGTTCTTCTAAAACGCTACATCTTTTGCAAATGAAAGGCTATTCACGAGTTACACCTCAAGGTATTGCAGTAATGCTAACTAAAAATTACCATGGTGTTTTAGTTGGAATAAAAGAATCTGGCATCATAGCACATATATATTTAAGATTAATTTATAAAAACCCAACTTCTTCCTGCTAAGTGTCGCAATTTATTGTCATGGTATAACAAAGTTTAATGAAAACTCAAATTCATTCCCTTCAGAGAATTCTAATTATTTTTTCTACTGCTTAAGTTTATTTGCCAATTTTATTCATTATTATTTCTTGTGGAACCACAGGGTTCATTTGAACTCTGTTTGAGAAATAATAATAATGGTGTTACATACTCTATATAGTACTAATTAAACTTTCATGTGACAAGTTCATGTTGTGCACTTTGAAGTACAGTAGAAGTCCGCTATAGCGAGTATGGCTTATAATGAGAGTATCGCTATGGCGAGTGATCTTTTTGCGTTGGTTGATCCACGTGTAAAAACATAGGGAGTTCCGCTGGTTATTACGAGTGGTCATACCTGCACTATCGCTATAGCGAGTAGATTTTGCTGTAATTGGAGTTCGGGTTGCATAAATCGCAGGATTCAAACACGCATTACATTGTCATGCCTCGTGAATCTACATTGTAATGAAGACTTTGCGAGTGACTTTGTGGTGATTTTACGAGAGAAGACTTTGTCGTTTGATGTCACAGACTTTCCTGGGGAATGACTGAACAACTTATCTTGGAATCTGTGAGCCAGTCTGTCATTTTCTGGTGCTATTTCGTCCTTATAGCTGATCAATCGGAATAAAAGAACATTTGGAGCTGTGAGCTAGACTTTTAGACAATATAGGAAAAGCCAATTTGTCTGTGTTGACCTTAGCAGGACGGCCAATCTCTCGACCCTTCTCTTATTTATGGAATCGTAATTGTTAATCGCAGACCATACCATATCTATGATTGTTCACGAAACACAGCCAAAGATAATACCGATGCCTGACATACATTAGTTACGAGTGCATGACTTTTAAAGACAATATTTTAAAATCTTTTTAATGAAACAATCTATTTTCAATGCAAATGCGGATGGATTGATACAACTACTTCATGGCTCATTTTGGCTTACTTTTGGCACCGTTATAAATTCCGAAAGAGGCGAATTTAAATGACCTTCGGCTATAACGAGAGATTTTTCATCATTTATCAGCTCTCATTAAAGCCGACTTCTACTGTATCTCTATTAATCTATCTTAGCTATTTCCCCTGACTTCTCCTTAATAGGGTCTTAAATCAATAGACCATTTTGCAGTAGCTTTATTTTGGGCTAGCCTCTTGATTATAGCATGTCTCTAACAGCACACACAATTTTGTATTTGCTTTAAACATTCTTTTGAATATAATGAACTTGGCAGTTTTTAAAATGAGCTTCCAAACATACATTGTAAAACAAACCTTAAAGTTCCTATTTTTTTAAATAAAAACGAAATATCTAAGTTTATATCTAAGTTTATATCCAAATCTCAACTGTTTTCATACCAGTCTCCATTAGCTGGTACATATACATTAGCTCGTACAAGAACAATGGCAAGGCTATATTGAGGAATTTGTTTATACATAAAAATATACTGTAAAACCACTATATAACAAAATTCTAAGACTGAGCATGCATGAAATTTTTAAAATTGAAATTCACTGCCAAAACATGATTTCTTTTCTCAAAAAATGAAATGGCATAGCTTGAAATGAGCTATAGACTTTTGTGTGCTTGTATGTATACAGATCCTCAGGCATAATTTTACGCTTACTAGTTTCCTTATTGTAAGAATGCATACATACTACTAAATGTTTAAAATGTTAGTTTTAACTAACAGAATATAATATGTATGTATATTTTACAAAAAATTGATATACCTATATAGAATCGGCATAATATTTAATCACTCTTCCCCAGTGTATATTATTTCGTACGATGCATTTCACCATATTATGGCATCAGTAATGGGATGCCTGAGGTCGTAAACTTTAATTGCTGATTGCCACTCTGGTTTACAAATTGAGTTTTCAACTACGTTTTCCTTTCCTTTTAAATTAACACTGTGCAGGTTAATCACCAGATGATGCATTCCTATTCCATGCAATGTCTGGAAAGCAGTTAAAATCTCCTATCGCAATTGTTTAGCTGCAAGTTCATTTTCATCTTCCTCCAACTTGTCAGATAATGTGACCATATTCTCCAGTCTGACCCATGGCCTCAATTTCATCATCACACACTGAAAATTCCAAATCAACATCAATGTATTCATCTTTGTTGACATTAATATTTGATAATTTTTGCACATAATCGCTACATCTCTAAAATGAGTCAACCGAATTGAATATATGTAATAAGATCTATTCACTAGAATCCAATGGTCTGACTATGAATGCTTGCTCTTCTGTTTTATTTACTTGAGAATTCAAAGGGAGTTGGTCAACAATGTTTTAATAGTGCAGAGAAAACCATTTGCTTCTATTGCAAATTATGGAAGTTATTGTTAAAATTGCAAATTTTTAAACAAATAACTCAATTGAAACTTAAGTTGAACCATTGAGGGAGTAGATATGCTAGTACATATTATGAATATGAAGAAGGATATTATTCACAATTACTAGTATCATCATAATGACTTGATTTTATCTGTCTTGTCAACTTTGGGAATGTAGAAGGAAGCATACAGGAATGGTCAATTTTAACCCATATTCCCTTACCATCTCTTTGATGCACTGCTGATATTTTAAACATGCTAAATGGATATCGCAAGTGCCCTGTCCTTTGAAGGTTTGAGCATTGTTGAGGGACCGCCCTGCAACATTGTGTCTCATTTCTAATACACGTGATTATAAAATGACGAGTGTCTGCACTAAATTGTGAACAATAACCTGCTTTCATAAAATGTTTTAGATGAATTGTAATTATTGAAAAATTTATTTATGCATCTTGTCTCTTCCTTAATTGTAAACTTTTATAAAAAGGGAAATTTTTAATTTTTACTTTTCACTTTTATTTTTCTAAATTTTGGCAGGACTGGAGAAAATATTTTACTATTTTCAAATTTTTTAATAAGGAAGTTCTTCATATGTAAAATCTATTGTATATAATATATATTAATATCAATGTGTATAAAGTTATTTTTTTAAATTTACAGCATTAAAAAAAATTTAATCATGGCAAATAAAATATTTTATTTAGACTTTTCTCTCCTGTAAAATTTAGGCTAAATAAATTTATTTACTGAAACAGGGAAGATAGTTCAGTCCATCACATTTTTTGCAGATGACCCAAGGTCCAATAGATTGACACCCAGGCACAAAAGGGTTAATTTAACCTATCTAACCCAGTGATACTCAAAGTGGGCATTACCACCTCCATGGGGTTGTGGCGACAGAAGCATGGTCCTGACTGAGCAGTAACCACATCAGATCTCTGGGTGTGTTGAGCATAGTTTTATGGAACCAAGACGGATGGAGGCTCAAAAAGTTTGGCGAAGACTGATCTAACCTATGATAGCACATATATCCAGTCTTTAACCCTAAGGTTGATATGATAGTAAAGGGGTTCCACCCGAGTTTCGCAAAAAAATATGAAACCCAGTAAATCACACCGGTTGGATTTAGCTGGAGGTGTCTAGAGGCACCACCAAGCCTTGAACCATGGATGGTTCCCCAATTCACTATCCATGCACTCGAGCCAGTGGAGCACCATATGGCCTTGATGGTGGCCCAATGGGTAGAGAACTGGGTAAGTGTATGGTTTTTGTACTGGTCACTCACTCAGGGTTTCCAGCATAGCTAAGCTGTGGCGGACGTATGCCAAAATGCACAATTTCAGGATGCTTGTATGCAATGTTAGGTTTGGACTCCAGCTCTCCTTCTTCGAGTTCCTCTCCTTCCTCCTTCACTAAATGTCCTCCTTCATCTATCCTTCTAGCTCCCGAACTCCTTGGTGAAACATCCCTCTCGCTCTTCACACCTTTTGATTCAGGACTTCTAACAGTCTGGTCACGGTCCAGTTGATCTACCCGGACAGAGCATGGTTTCATGCCTGGGTATGTCACAACCATTCCTAGGGAAAATACAAAGATAAATGAGCAGGAACATTATTCTTTGAAGGATCTGATGCTTTCCTGGCATATGATATGGATGAATTCTTTTCGGGATTTCCACCGGTTTAATTGTTCTCATCACCCTGAAGACGATGGCAGAGTCAGCCGTTGAAACATCGGTGGCAGAACAATTAAACTGGTGGAAATCCCGAGAAGAATTCATCCATATTATTCTTTGTTTGCTATGTTTACATATTTTATATTTCATTAAACCGTCTAAGACTTCACTAAATGAAAGGAATATATCAAACTATTATTTTTCACAATCTATGTAATATGTCATTACAAATCAAACCTCAATCTTATCTCCAAATCACTAAAATATTCTTGTTTTAGCTACAATCAATTGTGATATCAGATTTAGCATGGTAGAAACATACAGGTTAGCATATTGCTGACACAACATTTTATATTTTGTAGAATGGATAGAAGAGAATGACAGCATTCTATGCCAATTGTAACAAGAAAATACAGTTGCCAAATGCAGAAAATGATTGTTCCCTACCTTTCACTTCATCTGCAAAGTTTTGCCACTCAAATTGGGGCATTTTCAGCATGGAAGATAGTTGACTACCCTCATCAATAAGTGGCTGACTGCACTTCATAAGGTAAAAGAGCACCTCATTCATTGAGAGGATTTCTTTACCATTATCTAGAAAATTACAATTGACAAAAAATCATTCAAACAATCATATAAAGTAAACTTCTTATAGCAACAGCTTTCAATTCATAAACTGCCATTGAAAATATGTACATAAACAAGAAATAAAATTATTTTTCATATGTCTAAAATATTTAGTGTTCCAATTGCCTTGTCCTAATGTTTACCCAAGTGAAGTCCCATTTTTAACACCAAAACATGGATGGTTAGATCCACCACCAGAGTTTTCAACCCAGCTCAGTTTAATAGGTGAGGATAGAGCTCACCTAGTACTAAGTGTAACAGAATTTGAAAATTCACACATTAGGTAGTTCCTTTCCCTGTGCTGTTGTGGTTTCCAATAAAGATCTGGTATCAAGAAAATCACTCAGCTTGGGTTTAGCTGAAGATCTTGATCTAGGTGAAGAGGCATTACTGGGACTTGAACCCACTTTCCCATTTAGTAGCTAAGCACTCTTACCCATTGGGCTACCATGACTTCTATGACTATATAAAGTATTAATGAAAAAATACATAAATTTTCAAAATAATTATTCAAGCAGATAAAAATATTGTTCACTTGGAGTAAAATTGGTGCCACCAAAAAAAAGAGTGTCATCAACCCAGAATCAAATGTGACTCTTAAAACAATCTAAAATTAACCAATAATTTCCTAAGGCTTACATAATGATAGTACAAGTTGAGCAGTTATACCTGAATGCATACTATTTTAATTATTTATTAATTTTTTAAAGGTTTCTCCTCTAAAAAGTCACAGAAGCCTGCTGACTTTGTCAAGTTCAATTAAAGCCCTTCATATTCCAGATAAACCTGCAAGTATTATGGAATGTACATCTTGGATCTTATGATCTCTATGCGGGACTACTTAAAAATAATGGAATTATTTTTTGGCGGGAAGTAGGGAGTTAGATCTGACTAATACCCCTGGCTGGCATCATAAGACACACTTCTGAATATATACAAACATTTGTTTTGGTCAAGATGACAAATATATAATATCGAAATCTAATTGCACCCTGATGTGAATTAAATAAATGAATTTGAAGGACAAGATGTAATCATACCTGGAAGATCTCTTACAAAACGAGGCATAAAGTGAAATCGAGGACAACCATTGCCATTCCCAGCAGCTTTAAAATCAAGGTCTACTAACTCCAATACTTCTGTAAAAAGAAATTTATCTGAAACAAAGAAACAGAAGTAATTAATAGCTTTAAATATTCACTAACAGATGAAGATCAAAATTACATAGTCAAATTAAGCACTAAGCTCTTGCTGGCTAGCCCAAAGCTTATTGGTTTAAGTCCTGCCTAGGGTATGAGTGTTGTGTTCATTCAAATGACCCTGATGTTGTTATAAAGTGAGTGAATGATTCATAATGAAGACAATGGCAGACTTAGATGTCAAAACATCAGTGCAAATAAACCAGTGGGAAAATCTGAGAACTATTATTCAAAATCACTTACAAAAAAGTTCTAGTTCCTTCACAGTGAAGTTTTCTGGAAGTTTTTCTTCAATGTACAGTATAGTATACTCAATATTAAATCTGATAACCTTGCAGGTTGGCAGATTTGCTTGCAGAGGAAAATGTGACAGCATTGAGAATCCTTCAAAAATAAATTCATGGCCATCATGGCGAATGATGGTGGGAGTCTTGATCTGTGAGAGATAAAAGAGATCTATTAGTGCTAATTGTGAAAAACAGAACTTCGACACTAAAAATAAATCCTTTGAACTTGCCCATGTAGTGCTTCATGGCTAAGTTATGGTAGCTACATGTACAAAAATACCGTGGGGGAAGTAAGAAATGTACAAATTGAGATGAAAAACTCATTTCATGAGAAGCTTATTGTTTATGCTTTCTTGGAATGAATGCAAAAAGAGCAACAAATATTTATGATAGCATGCATAAGAATAATCTCAACATTTTTCCAAACACTTGTCTATAACCATAGCATCTTCAAGTCTTGTGGCAATGTAAAATGAACTGTTTCTACATCTGGGAGTGATTTAATGCTCCAAGCTTTCCAAAAAGTCTTTGCTTATAGGCAGACAGCTATAGACATACTGCAGATCAGGTTAGCCTGGTAGGTAGCGCACTCACTGGTTAACCCAAAGGTCGTGGATTCGAGTCCTACCCAGGGCATGGTTGTTGTGTTGTCTGAATGGGTTTTATCTTTGAAATGCAAGAGGTGCAAAATGACCATAGCTGTTGATGCACCCTATAATCAATATTACTACTACTACTATCATTAGACATAGCCATTTAACTTTAAAACAACATATTACAATATGAAATATAATTAATATAACATGGTATTATAAAAACAGTATGACTAATAAGAAAAGTGAATGAACAACAAAATTAATAAAAACGTGATAAAATAAACAATCTTTCATATTCTCAATAAAAACTTGCAGAAAAATCCCAATTCCTAGGACAAATAAATTTTTGCAGAAATTTACTAGATTGATGTGCATAAAAGAACTTTTAACGAAGAAAACATTTTTTTCATTCATACTACTATAAGCAAGAATTTAACTATGGTTAAAAAAATTATTTACCAAGAAATTTGTAGGAGGTGAGATGGTTATACGGTAATGATGAAGTCGATCTGCATTGTTGGTATCGGGTGAACACGGTTTCAGGTTGCTCTCCCCAGCATAAATTCCATGACGAATACCTGAACGGCGGGCCTTTGCACTACACCGGCACAGTGGTCCATCATTCATCTAAAAATATTGACATGGGGAAAATTAAGCAAATAGACATAACAAGTAGCTATTATAAAGGATGATTAAAAATTGGGTGGAGTAAAACTCCAGCTGCTTGAATAATCATGCACATGGTTGTTGGAGAGAAACGAAAGCATAACTTTACTCCATAGCTGGATCATAAGAAATATGATTACTTATTAACCCCTTGCACTAAAATGATGAGTCCAGCTCATCATGTACTTCCAGTGTCAAATCGCACAATGACAAGCTACACTCGTCATTTCAGTGCAAGGGATTAATTATTAAAAATAATGGTAATAAATATATATATATATACACACACATACATATCATCATCAGTACTTCAATCCGAAGATTGGTTGACTGCAGCCCTCCATCCTTTCCTATCTAGTGCTAGCTCTCTTACTCCTTGATAGGTCTTACTTCTAACGTCTCTCGTTTACTACCAGCAATGAATGTAATGCTCCTGTCTTTTCGTTATTTATCTTTAAAATGCTTCGCCTAGGATTCACCATTAATCGTATTTTAACTACTATGATATTTTGCCGGTATTTAACTTTAAATAGGATTTTTTTGATACGTCTAATTATGAATGCCATATGGATTTGTGCCCACGGTTACAAAGGTCAACCAACAGATACTTATAGTATTAATGCTAGTAATTTATACACGAATTCATAAATGGTGATTGGCTTAATGCTACTGATGAATATGAATGCCAAAATTGATGAAAATTTAAATGTGGAGAAAATCTCATATTAATAGACTTAGGAGAACGTCTATTTCAAGTTGCAAATTTATTATATTATATAGATTCAGGTTGTAAGTTATTTTCAATGAAAATTGAAAGTTATCCATGGGATAGTATTGTAATTTTCTGGTTCCATATGATGTACGAGATGAATCTAAAATAATAAAAATTGAATCATTAAAAAAAAGAAAAACTGTTGTCACGCCCGCAGTAGAGCTTTGCCGTACCGACCACTATGTCCTCTCTCAGCCTCTCACAAAGTCGTGACATACTCGTAAAATATTTGTCCATTCTAACCCAAGGAATGGCTACTCAAATTATCCGTGTTTCATCGCTTATTGTCCACGAATGCTTATTCGCCGCTTATCTCTTCTACCTTATGGCTCTTATCTAGAGATCGATCGTCTATAATAAGCAAACCTGTGGAGGCTCACGATGGCTGTAAGCAAAGCTACAATTGTTTTTTATTATCACCGCGAAGCTTTTAGTTGTACGTTTTAGTCATGTTTCTTTAGATTTTTTGAGTATCGGTTCGAAATCAATTAATAAAAGTATTCGATTCTTGCTGACCGTATTTCACCAGGGGGGAATGCACGAAGAAGTTACATCGATTGCTCTTTTTTTTTCTAGGGTCACGTTAATATTGCCGTGACACTGTCCTGAACGAACCAGCGAACAGTTTCAGGCGTCACTCGCTGGAATTTCGACATCGTGGTAGATTCAGACGAAATAAAACAATTGCAATTCCACATTCACAACTTTGTAATCACGATCATGGTTTCACAGCCGTTCAGCGTCATCCGATCATGCACGGAAGTGATCGTATTAATTAAGTTGTGAGTGTGGAATTGCAGTGTGTTTGCTATCCCTTCAACGAACCGCTCTGCCGTGGATTTTTTTGGTGTTATTTCAAGTCTGACCTAGCTATAAGACCCTTCGGAGCGGTAAGAATAATAATATTCCAAGTAGCCAAAAATCAACTTATTCTAAAGATCTGTTAACTAGGCGAATTGATCCCTCGGTCGGCCAGTGAAGCTAGCCTTCGTAAAACCGCTCACGAACTGAGAATAAGACAATTAGACTGTCATCATCCACGACATGTCACGTAACTTGCGAACTGTCGCCGCAGTTCAGTCACGACACACCAACCGTGATTGAGGCATTTAAGCGGAATGCGCCATCTATATCGAGCCCACTCAAATGGTCAAATTAACAAACCGCTAGACCGAGCTCTGTGGTACTCTCAGCCATTAGCATCGAATGTTATCACCTCGAGTATGATTGGCAAAGTGATTTGATCATTTCGTACCCTCATTTGCTCAGGCACAAATATGAACGTAATCTTCCAGGTGATTTACTCCGTGGATGTCGATGCCTGGAGCCAAGTTAAAAAATTATTTTTTTTTCATGTAATCATTGTTTAATTTAAAAATTGCTTTGGACACTGAATTATGAACCAGTTCAGATTTCGTGACGATAAAACGAATTAACAAAAAGCACCATCACGTTACATTATCCAGTCGACTAACAGAGTGTTTTGAAAAAAATACTCTGTTGAATCTAGGATGAAACAACTGAGAAACTCGAGTTGTTGCTGTACGATGCCATCACTCTAATAAAGTATCTCGAATTTCTAAATAAATTAATCAATAAACTGGATGTGTTGCCGCTTTTTTTTGGGTGAGATAATGCTGGTAGAATAAACCTATTTACTTCAAAATAATTGTTACCCGTCAGGATGAACCAAACCGGTGGATACCCCACTAACACTCGAATCATGACCAGATCACCGCGGAAGCATTCCCAGCAGCATTGTAAGAGCGTAGCTGTCAAGATTTGTACTTAATACACCGGTTACAAGTTGGCATTTTACATGCAGTGACGTACATTGAAATTTACATTAATAATCACTTGTATCTAGGAAATTAAAAGTAAATAAAGAAATAAAAAATCACCTGTAACTAGAAAATTTTTATCTAAGATATTTTTTCTTGCCTATTTTCTTGATTGTATTTTAATTATTGAATTTAATTTAATTAATAAATTAATTAAAAATTTAATAATTAAATTTTTAGTTATTAAATCCCTTTTAGTGCCAGCGGGTCCATCCATCGGCCCTAGGGGTATGTGCGAAAAATGCCATGGGCCGATCTATTGGCCCGACCTTTTGTTTAATAAATAATTTTTTATTCAATTGTGTAGGAGGTAAAAATATAAATTAAATATTTTACTTACCTTTAAAGTGCTTGGAGTGTAAAAAATTGATGTTAATAAATTTATATAAATGTTTATTATATTGTTTAAATGTGTATATTAACATATATACGATAAAACCCTGATATTTTTCGCATATACCAGGTGATTGGGGCTGGCACTATAAGCGTTAAATAAAAATATTTACATTATTAAGGAAGGGCTCAAATGGTTCTGCTGGTAGACTGTTCCAATCAGCGATCGTTTTGTTCGGGTATGAGAACTTTTTTATATCTGTTCTTTGATACCTGCATTTTATTTTGTGTTGGTGATCATTCTTCCCCACGAAGTTCGGTTTTTTCCAACTCCTTCAGTAGTTCCCCCTCCCCCCTTATGTACAGATAATGATTAAAATTATAATGCAATCCATTTCAGTAATGAATCCTGAACCGGAAGTGAACATAAACATACCTAAAGGATACGTATATTTGCGAAGTTTTTACGTGCGTGGATAGGCTGAAATCGTGACAGTGTCGTTTGAATAAACATCCGGGAAATACCTATTGGAAAAATATCAAGGCGCTCCAAAAGTAATTTTGGACATTCGTGGCTATGGATATGGTTATGCAAATTTAGCTCCGAGAGAGTGGAGTGAATTTTAGCAATGGAGTGTTTATATATATAATGTGAAGGGGAAGGGAGGCATGTGGTGGGCCGTAATTGGGGTCGCGGAGGCTGACGACGTCTCGGAAGGAGGGGCGGAGGCAGGCTTGTGCTCGATTTGAGCTCTCGGCGGAAGCCCCGAAGAGTCTTCCGTGTCCCCCTTCCCCCCCCGCCCCCCCCCCCCCCCCCCCCCCCCCCGGCCATGCCGGTCGACCCCCTGCCCGCACCCCACTCACCTTACCCTCCACCGACCG
>WURS02167608.1:0-21266 GCA_011762765.2 Rhinocypha anisoptera
ACATGAACATGAACATACAACATAAGACATATATCATAGAAAACCACGACCATACTTCTCATTAATATATAGGAGATTTGCTTAATTGAATTTTCTTTAAAAAAGTTTTTTGTTATAAATATTTTAGATTACATCGTAACAGAACCAGAACAGTATCCAACTTTTTACACCATAGTTCTACTAATTAAATTATTTGATTAGGCCATAAATTGTCAGTAGAAAAATTAATTGGGTAGTAGCTATTTTTTAGTGCAAATACTTTTACATTGCATTTCGGTTGATAATTAGACGACATTGATTTACATTTTGATAGCAACCAAAAAGTATCATCGCTGATTTATCAGGCAAAATAAGTTTATTTATATTATATAATAATATAATATAAATTATATAAAAATAATGATCAAAATAAAACATTTAATAAATTGTTGTAAAAGTAACAATTGTATTTTTTTGTATGAAAATCCGTCTATGTTTGTAAGCATTTGTTTTTGTAGACAACAAATTCAATGCTCTAGGGTGCATTGAGTTGAGTGATATTATTGAACCTTATTTCGCCAGCGGAAGGTGCAATGAGATAAAGTGCACTTGGAGTGACTATATAAGTATGTGGGTTAGAGGTTATTGAGGAATTTGTTGGCGATGCCACCAATGCCACCGCTGATGTTGCCTACGCCGCGCCCGAGGCCAGAGATGCGACCCATCACGTTGGAGGTGGCATTTTGCAGCCGACTGGTGAGGTTAGCCGCCTCGAGATTACTCCCTCTCGGTTGGTTCAGAGACAAGCTGGCTTTGCCACGACCCGCTCCCCCACTGGACACCTCGGCGGCACATTCCCTGCAAGAGCGCAATCGCTCCAATCAGTCCAACTCAGGCCAAGCCGAGGCCAACTTACTCTGCTTCCTCGTTTTCGCGATATAATCCGTTCGACACCGAAGCAGCAGCTTCCTCCATCTGAATTCGTTGCATTATTTGCTTGTATGTCAGGCTATTTAACTTCTCTTCTTCAATGCCTTGCAATTCAAAGTCACTATACATTTTCTAAAACAAACACAAATATAGTCCCAATTTACCCCTTGTTGGTTAACAAGACTCACTCGAACAATGTGAGCGGTGGCGGAAAGTTGGAGGATATGCAAACTGTTATCTATTCGATCGGTAAGCCAGTTAAAGATAAGCTCCATTTGAGAAGCATACCACATCTAAACATGAAAATTAAATCAAGTCTCATCAAAACAATCGAAATGATAAAAGCAAACTACCTCAAAAAAACTGAGCACCCAAAGTTCGTCGCTTACTTTCTGCCGAAGTTGCTCAGCAGAGTTGCGGACAAAATTAATATAGGACATGCCCATATCTTTACCAGTGCTGAAAACACCTTTGTTATACTACCAAAAGCATTTTGCATTAAACAAAATAGAAAACAATTACTAGCTTACCGTTAATGATAATATAGGAGCTAAGAGGCTACCCTCATCATAACGAGACAACTTGCCAATTAAAGCTTCCAATATTCCAATTAACTGAGAAACAAAAAGTAAAAATTACAATGAATTTCAGTAATGAGTTGTATAACCTTGTTGATGAGACAACTTTGCATCAAGTTCAATGTGTTGTCCACTAGATGGTCAATTTTGGCATGGTATTGGTTCTACAAAATGAAGTTATTTGAAATAAATCGATTACAAGAGGAATGAGCACATACTGTGTCGTGACCATTGAAAGTACACAGTCGGAGAGATTGATTGCGTGTCTCGAGCACGGCATTGATCATAATGCACATTTCGGAAGGAATGATGTACTCAGTACTGGCGGTCCATCGATTTCCTTTACGTTCCCACTGCTGGAATGCCTGAGATGTGTAGTTGACCGAGGTTTCGATCATGTCACACGCCATCAACTTGAGTCTCTGCTCCAAATGGTTATCGAATACTTCATCAGGCCAGTGGAGATCGTAGATAAAGTTTTGCAAAGTGTTAAGTTTCCAAAATAAATCCACAGAGGTAGCGCATCCATTGGGCCCTTTTAGTTCCCATCGTTCCTTCTCGTAGCCTTTCAAAAGAGATTGCGCAATAGTGGACTCCATCAAGTCGACATAACGAATCACTTGGGGAGCAAATATATCACGCAAGTGCGTGTGAAATCGCCCACCACACAAGTTCTCTACAACCCCCGTCACGTTAGAAGAGTTGAAACAGTGTTTATTAGTTCTTACCATCCAGTCGAAGATAGTTGTTAAGTACTTGAAACAAGGGGAAACTTTCCCATGTGTCGGGTGGTTGCTCAGATAAAATGGTGTTCATGTCTACTGCAAATAGAGTCCAGAATGTTTCGCAATGCTCTACCAACAGTTCAGAGAACCAAGCAAATGCCTAGTAGTGAATGGGAGAAATAGGTCGATTAATTCATCAGTGCTGCTTAAATGTCATAACCGCAGATCAACCAAAGAACCATAAAACCATCACCTAGCACCTTCCCTAAAACACTTTTTAAAGTATATAAATTTTAGCAGAACTTACTATGTCCTGTTTGAATCCATATTTTTGAGTAAAGTTAGTCAGTGGATAGATTAGGTGGCAAGCATATGGAAGGAGAGGAAAGGAAATAAATGCATCAAATTAAAAACAACGAAAAGTGTGAAAGGAAAGCAAGCAAGGCACCAATTGTTGACCAGTCGCAGTCGGGAAATTTAAGAGAGAGGTTCAAGAATAGGAAATGAAAGCATGAACACGGTTAGTGATGGAAGCGAAGTTCTGTTACGAGCCAACATTGGTTGCATCGGACAAGGAAACGATTGGACGTGATAGAGTAGATAGTGCGATTGAGAGTGAGACTGGTCAGAGGAACCACTTGAGCCAGGAACGACGCGCGCCGCTGACAACGGGCAATAGGGGGAGAAAAAGAAGGATCGAGGTGAACGGCATTATCGGGCAGGTGGGGTGTAGACCTCGACAGCCACTCCAAAGAGGCGTGTGGTGTCAGCATGTGAACAACACTATTTCCATTGAAACCAATGGCAAATGCCAGCGCGTCAGCCACAATCACATTAATTTCAATGGAAATTTATTTCTTCACATGCTGACACCACAGCTGGCGAGACAAAGCTAGAGCATTGGGCGTGCTAGCCACTAGCACACGGCCCGAGCCGTCCTAGGTCGCGGCCACTGGGTCTGCTCACCACTGCAACGCGCGCTGCTCACTGGTCAACCAATTGGCGAGGTGCGAGCAGAGCATTTCGACCCCGTGGACAACTCACCCCTCTAAATGACTGCAAACATTCATGGCAGGCACGTGGAATATCAGACGAGACAAGGTAGGTAAGAAAGGAAAAAACGAGACCACGTTAGTTCAGTGGCTAACTAGCCCAACTGGCACGGCACACAAACACTTGCAGTGATGCCACCCACTGGTGCTCTCAGTGATCACCAATGGTCACCACCCATTTCTACTAGCTACTATCACTTGGCATGCCACTCAGCAGGTCGACACCAACATGCCAGGCAATTGCGTGCAGGAAAGCATTCATTGAAGAAGCCTCATAACACCAGTGATACCACACAAAAACAGCTCTTTTTCTTAACTTGATTGTTGTGTGAAATATACAATTATCTAATTGCGCGTTATTAATGTTTAAGCTACTTTTTTTATTGTTGGTCTTATTTAGTAAAGCATGACAAAAAGTTGCATCAAGCACAACATAGCTTGAGATATACACTTTGTAAATATAAAAACTTGCCTAGAAAACCAAAGTGATCAAATCAATCAAGATAAGACCAACTTACCTCTGAGTAGTGTTCATTATTTTCTTGTATTAAATCGACACACATCTCAGCCAAATGCGTCAGCTTCTGCAACTTGTCAGATGAATTTAATTCTGTGTCTTGTGCAATTTCTGAAGAGAGATTATCATTAAATGTTAAGTAACATAGAAAAACATGATTTAAACCAAGTCAGTACCTTCGATTCTGGCAGACTTGGAAATTTTGCTATAGTTAACGTAAGCAGCACTTTCGAGGCACTTTTTGATGACTCCTCGAACCTCCTCTTGAGGAGCGGGAGTCAAGTTATCTTTCATTAAAACTCTCTCCAAAAGAGATAACGTAGACTTGAGCGAGCCCTCTGGACGGCCAAATGGAAAGCAATAGCTGCATTGAACCAATTAGTTACAGAATTTGACTTGAAAATTTGTCTTCAACAAACCGAAAATTTGTAATTTGATACTCAAGAAGATTGCGAAGCCTTTCTTTGATCACCATGAACATGTCCTTTTCCTCTACTGTAACCGTTCCAATTCCATCCGGTCTGCAGATGCCACGAATTATTATTCTTATTATTATCATCGATAAAAAAACATTGTAATGTTGAATTACCTGATGTCAAACGCAATCTGCCCCATTGGAGGCGCGCTGGAACTAATGAGAAAGAAAGACATTGAATGTGCAACAAATTAAGTTAATTACTTATTTCCGTGAACGTGAGAAGAGCAGAAAGCAAAGCTATAATGAATCAGGGTAGGATCGATGAGGATGCCTTTCTCAGCAAAATCGAGCAGGTCGCTCAGGTAGGAGAGGTGACGAAAACAGCTGCGTACTCCGTACCGAGCGCCATACTCGTCCAAGACAAAGAGTTGTCCTGGACTGAACCAACCGAGTGAACAATACTGGTCATTGAGTCGATATGTAAGCGTTTCACGTTGCATTAGACTGAACAGTTGTTGGTGGTTGAAGCGACATGGATCAGCTTGAATAAACTCATCCATGCCATGCTTGCGAGCCCGGTCGGCATCTACAAAGCACCAAAGAGACAATGCTCCACACCAAGAGAGCCAAGTTAGTTCTACTCACCGCCTTGCATTCGGGAGAAAGTGGAGTTCTTGTGAAGAGAACTTTGAACCAGAGGAGTGGGCTTGTGAGCTTGTCCAGTGGCGCGGTACATGGCCATCACCCACAGAGCACACTCGTTCTCGTCTTCACACGCAAACACCACACTGTCGCCTTCTTTGACCGCGTTGAAAAAAAACTTTCCACCTTGCAAGTCTGAAGCAGCAAGAAGTGCGTCAAGTGAGATTAGATGATTGAGGTTAAAAAAAACCAACCTGGGAGAGGTTCGATATAATCGACCGTGTAAGAGTCCAGCTGCAGCATTTCCGTAGGTTCTGATTTCTTTTCTCGGTAGCTGCTCATGGCAAACGTGTATTGGGAAACTTGGACTAGAATAAAATAACGTTTTTTCCACTTCTTCCAAACTTGTTTTCCTTGTGCCATCAAATACCCACAATGCTTCATGTTCTGTGGTTTGTCCATGCGAACAATAATTTTGATCGACAAATCTTGATCTGAGGCATTCTTCGGCACAATCATTTTGTACCACTCGGGTGTCTTTGGTGAGAGGGGTGTTGGACGAATAATCACTTTACCAAGCTCCTTATCGTCAAGACTAAGAATGCTGGGACTCTCGGTGTAAAGTTTAACTTTTACCACTGGTAGCGGATAAGTGGTATGAAAATCGCCCTGCGTATCCCACCTGAAGTTCCACACCCAAAGTTCATTGATAAAATCAATATTAATAGCTTCACTAAATGCATTAACTTACAGTGGTTTGGAAGCTTCTACGTGACCAGTCTGTAACTTATCACCGCCACCTTCAACCTCCATAGTGCAGTAAACAATGCGATTGGAAGGCAATGACTTGAAGCCACGCACTTCCATCACAACCACTAGGAAAAGAAGAAACAAGTAGATATAAAAGAAGCTTGTGACAAGTGACATTTGATCCCACCTTCAATTAAGAAAGATAGCAGAACATCCATTTTGGACAGTGTGGCAATCTCTTGCTCTTCTACCAAGCCCTCTTTTGCCAGTGAAGCTTGACTTCTATTAGATATTTAAAATGATGTTAGTTATAAATGACTTTTGTAGAATAGCAATCAGTCATTTCAATCTACTCAGTTCGTGCAGTTAGGAGTCGGTTTAGTACATGCCTTAAAACGGACGATCGGCGGCGACTTTAGTCCCATTACAAGCAAAGTTCAATCGAGGGATTAACGATAAGGATTCGAGTAAAAGAAAGCAAAGGAAGGAAACAGGATTAATTCAGAGTTAGAAGAAAGTTTCAGATCCACAAAGGAGTTTGGTGCTATAGGATTAATCAATGGAATTAAGTCAGCTTATCAGGAATGGGTTAGGGCTCAGACAGTTTCTTGACAAGCTTATTAGAATGTTATGCAAAAGATCCGAGGGTAGAAGGAATGTTAAAGGCGACACACGCACACACGCGCAGGCTTAATCCGCCACACTTACTTGTGGTTGTATCGTTTAAGCTTTTGAAGTCCATATCGACTGTCGGTGCTACTTTTCGACACAGGCAAACTCTCTAAATTGACCATCAGTTGGTTAATAGAGGAGCGCACTTCTTCGATGTAGAGACACTCCATTTCTTTCAGTACGAACTTGGGCATCAGCTTGCGGTTCTAGAGATGAGAGTCGATTAGTTGACATAGTTAGTGGAGAAGGTGGCCAGCGGGCAATGATGTCACATCTGGTTGGCAGTTAGCCAAGACAAATTGGGCCTAGACAGGTTCGCTTCACTGCCTGACTAATGTCTGGCCATCATACCGTGCCACACCACCAAGGCCGAGGTGCCAAGTGTCACTAACGACACTAAGCAACTAGGCAGAGTTGAATTCAAGCACGCTTCGCTTGCCAACCAGCCCGTGCTATTACATCACCAAACTCTCCCAATCATAACTTGTTTTTTAACTTTGAACCAACCCATTTCTAAATGTATAACCGTATTTACATAAATAAATTATTGCTGAATCTGTATTTGTTTACAAACATAAAAATTAATCGATGTCAGCAAAAGTAAGCGAGCAAATAATTTATGTATTGAAAAACAATTGCGGGCGCATCAGGAAGGCATCACACAAATTGCGTTGTCAGTTGAAGCGTAATTCCCTGTCACGGCACCACTATGAATTATTGATACCAAGTGATTGTGCGGCACGGATAATAGTCGAAAGATAGGTTTTGATCTTTTTAAGTCTTACCGATCAATTCACCGAATTGGGTAATCTCGACGGGCAAAAGAAAAAGGCGCGGACAGGCACCACACGGCTTACGGTCTGCAACTGCTAATCGAGCCTGTCCGCACTCTGCTACACTAATCATACACTGATGAGACACCCTTCTATGAACTATTCACTTTGTCTCTTCACCTTACTTCACTAGTTTTCCCACCTCAAACTTTATCCACGAGCAATACATTAAGCCGATTATCATAAGTATTAGTAAACGATAAGTTTTAAATAAAATGAACCCCAAAACCTAAAAATAAATTAAATTGAAAACTTTCATAATGAATATGTATATGATTAGTTTTAGTAATCATAGTCTAGCTGTCTAAAAGTTTTACAAGGAAAAAACCAAAACCTATATTGCCTTGCATTTGTTGCATCATTCAAATTGGTTGGATTAGGTAATGAAATGCTGACGAGGCTTAGTGGTTAGTGGAGAAAAACTCACCCTCTCCATGTCGGCACATCGCTGGATGCGTCCGTCGAGCTCGCGTCGAATGGCAGCAGTTTGTTCGTCGGCCGAGTCGAGCTGTTGACAAATGATAAGTGACTTTCAGATTTTTCTCCCCTTTTCTCGGTTCTGCTAGAATTACACTTCTCAATTGTTACTAAATCATCATTTTATTTAACATTCTTTTGCCACCTCTGATTGTTTAAGTATTGTTTTAGTATTTATTTGTAAATATTGATTAACACCGGAAAGGTGTTCGCTGCAATTTAAAGTTTTAAACTTTAAATCAATGCTTAATCAACTCTTTTAGAAGTGACAAACAATACTTTATAACACGCACGTTTTTGCCTGCCTATTTCTAAGAACACCTTACATACATGTGCGTCAAAGTAATATCAATAAAATAAATAAATATAAAAGTTAACATTAAAAAGAATAAGAATAGCAATGTTATAAAAATCATTAAAATGAATGTAAATAAGAACAAAACATGCATAAAACCTTAATTATGACAACATAACAGCTATGGAAAAGAATTGTGGAAAATGAATTTCATCAAAATCGAATGGGACGCTTTTCAATTGTTTTAACCAAGGTTTGAGCACTTTGGGTTAGAATGGAGATAAAAACAATTTGATTGTTTATTGTACAACTAATTGTTTGTCGAAATGGCTAAAAACAACATACGCAAGTTTAAATGTATTCTACTAGTCTCTCAAGTGCGACTGAAGAGTCATTGCAGAGAATTGAGTTTGCTAGGAGATGAAAGTTGGACTTAATTAACTCCAACGAGCAATAAGAGCAAATCGACAATGCAATTGTCTCCGCTCTCATTTTACTTTATTGCTGACTCATTTTCTAATTAATTTAGTACAAGACCCACGCAAAGAAAGTAAACTTATTAAATTGAAAGTATCATGAGCTGGTTGATAATGCCAGAACAAATTCACACTCGATCAATTTGTCTATCAATTCTCACTATGCTGTCGTCTCCATTTCTATGCCCAGTGAGTCACGTCTGCGAATAGTGGAAACATTGCCAAGTTTAATCAAAATTTAAATTAATTTTTTCTTTTAATAGAAGCACCATGTCACTGGTTATGCTCTAAATCGTGGGAAATGGAGTGAAAGTGGGAAGTGTGCCATTTTGGTGAATGTGGACATTCATGGAGACATTTCTAGAAGCTATCATTATCATTATAGCGCTAGTTGGTGTGCTTGGTCAAATGTAGCTACACTGCACAGTAAATCTAATGGTGGGTGAGCTTACCTGCAATGCATTATAAAGCAGCTGATGTTCAAATTTTTTAATTTTGAGTATATTCTGAAACATATCGTAGAGTTGTTCTTTGCTGAGGATAATTTCGGCGCCAGCCTGTGGCATGCCAGGTTTCTTGTTGATAATCACTCGTTTCACTTCATTGTCTATCCATCCGTCGAAGCCTCGGAAAATAGTGTCGAACTTGGTGAGCCACTGGCTAATCACCGACTCCTTGGTCATGCCTTCCACTTCGGGCAAACTGCGCACACGTTTCTCGATGTTTTGACGGAAAACCTCACGAAAGTCATGAGCACTGCATGCGCCACTAGCTACAATCATATGAAGACGGTTGCTTTTAAGAAAAGCATCAAAGTAGTTTTGAATAGCACTGGTGAATGCGTCATCGGTAGCAATTTGCAGTTCGCCGTTGAGAAAAGATTGGAAGCGAGCGATAATCTGTTCCAACTGGGTGACAGTAATCTTGAGGTGGCGCCGAATGAGATCCGGCTGTCGAGCGTTGAATGGATAGGCAATCGAGCGCAAAACAAACACGTACAATTGTAACTTAACCTTTCGTTCAGCTTCTTCACGTTCGACCTTCTCCGCCTCATCGAATTGTTCCTCTTCCTTGGGCCATTCCTGAATGAACTCGGGTGGGTTTGGACTGGTTGCTCGAACCTGAGCAAGTGAAGCTCGGACAGGCAAAAACTTATCGCTTAGGTAGTTTTGTTGAGCATAATTCGAAGTGTTATTTTGAGCGGGTTCTGCACAAGGCGTGACATTTCGATGATTCACTGGTGTGGAAGGCTGTGGCGCAACCGGCTGCGGGCTTTGTTGGTCGCGTGTCGAAGAGTGACCAGCACTCGTCGCTCGCCCACTGCCCACACGTAACGAAGACTGACGACCTGACTGCGCCCCGGGCGATGTGTCATCCACCTCTGGTGCACCACTGGCTTCATTCTCGTCCTCTGATGAAGAAGGCTCAAGCATGGTCTTGCCAGGCTATCTTCTCTAGAGTTGCTCCCACTGACCAAAACCGAGTGAAGACACAGTGGGTAGTCAAGTGGCAGAGGTGGCATATGGCCACCAGCTGACACTGACGCCTTCCCTAGCAGAACCTGGCAAAGTGGGCATTAGTTAGATCACCAAAAGCAAGAGAAAGTATCGCGGCACACAGTAGGTCGAGTGAAGCAAGCCGTAGGCAGTAGTCAAGTGGCTGCCGGAATACTAGTCAACAACAAGCCCATTGGCTCCCTCATGTCTCTCTTCATTACACTAATGGCGATTGTGTTGAAAGATAGTGATGTCTAAAAGATGCCAGTGTGTGAGCGGTGTAACCATTGCACTAATGACCCACTGCAGCGAGACAGTGGCCAAGGTAAGAACAAAGACAGACACGCACACACACAATACACACTATAGTAGAAATTGTGTCGCGGCCCGCGGCTTGGTGCTAGCTCCATACTCCAATTGGCCATTTGCTACCTGCAACCCCGCGCGCCGGCTTTAAGTGAATCAATAAAAACTAAAGATATTTTAATTTAATTTACTTAAATATAAAACTCACAAAGACAAAGAGGGAATCAGTAGAAATGTTTGCAGGAAAGTCAGCGCTGAGCTTAATAGAGGGACGCGGGTGGACTCACAACAAAATTGCATTAGCCACTGTTGTCATATCTCACTAGAGTAAAGACTAGAATTGGCCTCGCTCGGTATACCATGCGGTGCCTGTGTCAGCATCAAGGGGATTCTCATTGCCGGCACTTGAATAGCTATGAGCCTTGGATAAAACTGAACCAAAGATAAAGCAAATGTCCCTTAGCTATATTGTCTTATTTATTATGGAAAGAAGTAGACTTAATTACACGCAAAAGTGGCTCCACAAGAAGTGTGAGTGCATCAAACAGCACTGGAGCCCGAACGGGCGACAAAAGACGAACAAGCGAGCGGAACATGAACGAGATGATAGAGGCCAATTTAAATTGATCTAAATTGCAAATCAGTTGCGTAACAGGAATTCTCATTCTCTTTTGCAAACCCAATTGTTGTCAGTCAGCAAGCAAGAATGTTTGGAGCAGGCATCACTCCCTCTGTTTCTGTCCCTTTGCGGGCCATTATGATAATTTTATTTATCGCTAATTCTAATAGATTCACATTCCAGTAATTCCATTTTTCACTCTTTTGATATTGTCTTTGTGTCTAGAATTTTTGAAATTCGTTTATTCCTTTAGGTTTTTCTGCTATCATTTTATTATGTGGACCTGTACTCCTGTAGACCAAACTCTTCATTCACTCGCCATTCACGATGAAGGCTCTAAACGAGTGCTGAAAGCTTCCTTTGTCCCAATTTAATTTTTTAACGAATAATCTTGACTTGAATTACGAATCACTAGTAAGAGATAGAAGCAATGTGGACATAAGCAAGTATAGACCGATTAAGCCAGAACACGTTTGATCTTGCCAACGAGCATATATTTACTTGTCAGTATAAGCCTGTCAAAATAAACGGCCTTTATTTATCTGGCAAGTCACAATTATTCAAGTAAATAATCGATTCATGAGAATAAAAGCAGCAGCTTTCGACAATTTAATTTTGAAATTCCATTCAAAATATGACGGGCTTTACAATGCGAAGCAATGAAAAACGAAATTAGGATGGTAGCCATCAGACCGCATTGAGGCAAATTATAGCCGACAACAAATAGAACAATTCGATTGAATGCTTGTGCCAGTGAATGGTGACGGTGATGCCAAGTGACACTCGGTCCACTGAGGACCTCGCCAGCACAGACCAAATTGGCCATTTCGCGTGGGAATCGTTGGACAGCTTTTCTAATTAGTTTCATTGTCAAGTGCGAGCACTAGCGCTAAACGGGACGCCGAAAGACGATCAAGTCTCTCGATAGGCGATAGACTCAAACTGCGTTATGCTTGTTTGTAGAATATTCGGCTCATTTGTTTTAAATGATGACATAAGCATGGAAGCAACATAGAGCAAATATTTGCTCCCACTCATTAGGCCATTCGCTAATCAACAGCGAAAGTCGAGTCAGACCTGTTATAAATAGACCGAGGTTGCCAATAGCCATTGAAAGGGATCAAATCAAGTGTAGTACTGTGGAGACAACTAGTCATGGTGTTCTAGGCACCGACAGCCCATTTCACACTGATGGCGACTCGCCACAAGCTGCCACAGTGAGATTCGCGTTCTGCACTCTCTAGTGCGCTTCCGGAATCACTGAGCGCTCGCTTATCGACGCTACACTTCATCACACGACTTACATTTAATATTGACGCGATAGGGGGTACCAGAAGGGTCCAATTAGCAATGTGCTTGAGAATGATTAACCAACTCGGTTAGAAAGGCAAGGAACGTAGCTCGAGTTGGGCTCCAACAGGAACCACGGAGACAGACGACGGTAGCGCATCTGCCACGGCACTGGCAGGCGGCTTAGCAGCGGTGGTGGCTTGCAGATGTCTCGAGCACTAATTGAATGTGGCTAGCACGCACTACTATCGACCATCGACCACGACCACTGGGCCACTCCACTGAACCTGCGATGAACACCAAATGAGTTCGCACCGCGCGTGGTCGCAACAATGGGACCCAAAATACAGCCACACGGCTACTAGCGCGCGTGCCTCGTCCTCAGAATACAGATCTTCGAATTGGCACCACCGCACCAAAGAAGAGAGAGAGAGAGAGAGAGAGAGAGAGAGAGAGGCACCACCGGACAACAGGAGCGCGCACTCACCCTGTGCTAGGAGCACCAGTGGCAATTGCGAACAGATGTCGGCCGCGACTTGGAACCGAGTGGGCGCCACTGGCCGGCCCAACACTTGTGCACTGATTACATCATTTTATAAACGATACTCTGTGAAAGTTGATTGAGTATGGGTTATCCAATTCTTAAAATTAACACAAACTGGAGGGTTATAAGCTGATTCGTCCTTATAAAGTTCACTGAATTTGGTACACGAGTGACAACGCTCTAGTGCGCGATAGAGAGTGAGATCGGTGCAATCCCAGTATTGGGTTACCCACTCAGTGCGCGCTGCAACAGACGAGCAGACAACGTGTGGCAGACCTCGACAGGCGCTGCAAAGAGGTGGCGCTTCTTTGATCATTCGTTTATTTTATTTTATCGTTTTTGTTTAAATTCTAGAAACAACATCAATTCAATTCTGTCGGACACCTTCTATAAGAATAATTTTGGTTATACTACTTGTATGTCTATAAACTTTTGAAAACTTCTTTTACAGTATTTATGAAGTTTATTCATTTTAATATCTAAACCGGAAACTTTGACCGAGGTTTACTTTTTTGGAATATAAGAAATTTATATCATTGTTCGTTGATGTGTTGATCGACTGACCTAAGCTTGATCGGGACTGTGATGACTGAAACGTACTGGTTTTAATGGAGTATTCACTAGAATAATTTTCAGGTCCTAAAGTGTCAAGTTCAGATGAAGGCTATATCCGAGAGTATTGTGTGATTTGACTCCATAACCTTGCAAATGAAAACGAAGGTGCAGTAAATACTGTCATTTCTGAGTCACGAAACATTGTCAAAATTGGCCACTTTACTTTGCCTGTACCGACATTACATCATTCAACACAGCATTCGTCTCTCATCTTGATAAAGAGTCAAACTAATGTAGCAAATGTGAATTGAGTATTCAGCTCATTTTGCTCTAATTACATTTTAGGTCAAAATTACTAAAAACTTTCAAAGTTTATACTATAGATTTTTTTGTATTTTGATTTTGCACTTTTAATACAATTGAAAAGGTGTTCAATCTGCTATTAAAATTGCTCCGAATAGCAGTGTTCTCTGGTAAAGTTAGCAGAATAATTAGATTATTTGTAAGGTTTTGCCGTAATTTACCTAGTATCAGCAATTGACACTACTAATTGAATTGATGCAGTCTCAGGTAAATAAGCAAGATAAACGAGAGATAGTAGAAGCACCTCCTTGTTGCAGCATCAGTCGAGGTTTAAGGTGCACACTCCAACGATCATATCGATCTCCGATGGTGAAAGCCAATATTTCCTGCCTCTGCCTATCCCTTTCCATGGCTGGGTTTGTGCACCGCCACTGCCACTGCCAGTCTGTTAGCGCAGTCTGAAGTCAAAGCAAATATAGCAAGCAGCAATGATTCATTGTGATCAGACCTCGGTAGCTGCATAAGCAGACAGACACTCGGAACAAACTAACACTTCTGAGCTTTTCCTGACTAATCAAGGTGGGCTCCTCAGTCGCTCCCGATGGACACTCAGCATGACTATATACAGTACGGCCCGTTTGACCTAGTGACGGTATACTCGGCGAGCGCACCGTTACCATACCATACCATACCGTTACCGCACCCTCCTCATTCACTCACCGAGTAGTGCTCGGCGACGCCGGCGTTCCACCACTACCTAGGCTACAACACATGGCCTACTAAAGAATGCTAGGAGCTATGAATAGTTGATCGCGGAACCGGTGACAACTCAAGTGCTATGCTAATCGAGCCCAGCATGAATGACCAGTGATCGATAGTTCATCGTCCACCGCGCTACCACTGAGAGTTGGGCTTCATTTCACTGCTGTTGCGTGGTCAGATTGTGGCCAGGCTGCCAGTGCATAGCTTGATCAATTATTTATATGCATATAAAAAGACAATCGTGGTCAACTGCTTGTCACCTTGTACGGTAGCATTTATTTAAAACTTGCATTATGTTAATTAATTATAAGTCTCCTACGCTACATCTGACAACTGAATGAGTAATTGCAGTAAGCAATCTAAATTAGATTCATTTGATTTGAGTCATTACCAACATATACAACTGCAAATAAATTATTATGTTTGTCAACTTTATTGGGACAAAATAAAATGATTTGATAAAATAAATACGATAGGAGAGGAGTTAAGCCTTTCGAATTCGCTTGGAACCCGTTTTCTTGAGCTTCTTCAAATTACGAATCGGTTGAACAATCTCCGCCTTGCGTGCATTCTCTTCGCGTCTTTTTTTATTTTCTTCCCTTCTTAATTTCTTCGCCTCCAATCGAGCTTGCTTTTCAGCTTTCAAATTCTCCTCTATAGATTTGATTGCTTGTTTCTCTTGCTTCATCTCCATCTTCTTCTTCCATGATGTCTTAACTGGTTTACCTAAAACCATATTCCGATTGAATGGTGTTGGTTTCTTGTTTTCGTTCAATTTGACACGTCTCTTTCCCATTTTGCAAAAAAAACACCGTGATTGTTATGTGTTTCAAAAAATGAAATCACCTGCTAATCAAAATTGTGCTGCGCAACTCAAGCAAAAGTAGCATGCATGTTCTCAACATGTGAAACATGAGAAGCTGTCCACACACAACGTTACACATATGTAAACATTGCCAGTGTGAAAATTTTGACTTGAAATCTCAATTTGTATTCACCAACAAGCTTGTAAGCATGTCTCATAGGAAAGACCAACCGATTGGACCGATGCTTCCAAACACGAAACAAGAATCGTCACCGGTTATTGGTCCAGTGCTTCCTCAAAATTCGACGTTAGATTTCACAGAAAACGATAGCAATAGTTCAGATGACTGTTATGGTCCTGCTCTACCACCCGAGATGATTTCCGCCAAAAAACGACCGATTTTAGGACCAGCAACTCTGCCTAGTGAACTGAATAACAGCGATGATGATGATGATGACGATGACGACATGATGATTGGACCTGCCCCACCAGGTGAAGTGGATAAAAACCATCAGTACGATGGGCAATTGCGTATCAAGAGTTCATCGTCGAAGAAGACTGCACGAGAGCAGTGGATGTTAGAACCACCCAAAGTTCTCTCGGGACCTTTGTCGCTGCCTACCAAGTCTGTATCTCAGTTTAGTCAAAAGGGCAGCAAAAATCGCAAACCTTTGACCGAGGAAGAAAAACAAGAAATTAATATAAACGAGGAGAAGGATAATAAGATGAAAGAGTTCTTGGATAAATATGAAAAAGTAAGCAAAAAATATTAACGTATTTGTTCTTACTATTTACATGAAATTTTCAGACCAGTAATAAACGGAGCACTTCTTTGTTGGAACAGCACCGAGAGCAAATTCAAAAGACAAAGGTGAATTTTGAATGGAATCATTGTACTTTGATTAAAGTTTAATTTAAACTAATTTCATACGATGTACAAATAGAAACCCAAGTTGGAAAAGCTAGAAAGAAAAGAATTTGACCGTGATCGCGATCTGTGTGCACCCCGAATGGACAGCAAGCTTAAAAATCAGTTCATCAAAGAGGCCTCATCTTTTGGCGATCGATTCTCTAGCGGCAGATTTCAAAAGTTTTTATAACTTGTCATCAATATATACACAAGATGGTGGGATATATTCTATGAGTAGATTCACTTATGGGATATATACAAGATAAATAAATAGCATTTGCTTTAAAAATATATCGTTTTGTAAATAAACATACATATAAAAAATAAGATATATATTATAAATAAAATCACAGTATACATAAACAAAAAAATTTAGTAAATAAACATATAAAAGAGATCAACTTGAAAGAGATCACGTAAAAGTCAATAAATAAAGAAAAAATTGCTAATCTCCAATGTCAATGGGTGAAACTTCGGAACCGATTATGCTGGATAAGTAGGTCTGGTGATTATGCTCGAGCTGGGTGACACACTCTTGCAAAGCACGAATGATAGGCAAAAGAGAACTGGCGTCCTCAATCACGAATTGTGATGGATAACTTTTGCAGTTACCTTTCCATATCTTGACTGTCTCTTTGTTGGCAGCACACGAATCCGCTATGAGTTGAAGACTTTCTAGACTGGTGACAAACAAGGAGTGGATGCGCTCAAGCTCGCGATCAGGGTCCAGTCGAATGCTCAGATCAGCAGTGATGTGATTCTTGCTCGAGTCCACACTCCCACCGAACGAACTCACTCGACAACTTGCTGAGTTCTGGTTCAACTGAATCAGCCTACTCAACGTATCAAGCCATTCTCGTTCTTGAACACAGTTGCTCGCTTGAATGTGCAGTGTGCATTTGTTGTGAATCACTTGAAACATCTGTCAAGTGCAAATTATGCATTACATTTTAAAAACAACATAATTCAAAGGTGGCAATTGTAAAATGTATCCGAATAAATACAGATTTAGCTAAACCAAAGATAACTTACATTCTTCAAAGGGTAGTTGTCGGCCAGCTTTTTCACTGTAATCTCACTAATTGGCAACCTAAATAGAGGTGTCTTATTTTTGGTTTTTGCACAGAAAAAATGCTGCGTTGTGATACAAAAATATCGCTTCTTGTAGGTTGTACCAAAACCAATGCGTTTGTATTTTGATTTTTTAAACATAATACTGTAATAAATTATTATAATTATAAAAACAAGAACAATTGAAAAAAGAACATTACCTCTCTTTCAAAATAACAGGCTCGCATGGTTCCTTGGTGATAACCCTACATGTGGACGATATCGCTTCTAGAAACTAATCGAAGAAGCAGAATCACTTAATATCTATAAAAATAACCAAACTATTTATGAGGAAAACAATACCTCTTTCGTTCGAATGATATGTGATTCATTGATGAAATCTTTGTAAAAAGTCATCATGTAGTTTTCCTTTATGATAGGTGTATTCTGAAGAATAAACAATTATTTGTTAGTGGTTTGTTATAATAGAGTTATTACGAACTTTTTTGGAGACGACAAGATTTCCAATACTTTGGATTGTTTTCGAAATCAGAGTAAAAGTTCTATTCACGTGGCAATTCTAAAAATATATATATATATTAAAGTGACGACTGATAAGTGGTAAAACTCATTATTATCATTAAACTTACAATGTTTTTGTCAGTCAACTCGAAAAGCCTTGGATTAAGAATAGAAGGAGCAAAAAATCGGAGAAATACAAATCCAGAAATGACGTAGTAGTTGACATCTTTGTTAGTGGGAAAGAATTGCACGGCCAACTGCTTGAGCACGCAAAACACATCGCACATAATCTGAGGACATCGAGCTGCCGAGGAAGTGATTACATTGAAGAAGAGTGAAGCGTACGCCTTGAGATTGTTCATGTTAGCCTCGAGGGAATCATTCTCCTTGATTCGACTCGGGTCAATTTCACAGCACTTGTTCTCACTAATCACCGCCTCGATGCACCCTTTGAGAGTGTCGTGAAGGTACCGAATGCCAACCAACTTCATTAGCTCATCGATGCACTTCGACACCAAGCTGTTTCCACGAAAAATCGTGTTCACATCTCTAGAAGCAAATCAGGAAAATCAAATAAGGCCACAACAAAAGATAAACAAAGCTCACGTTATTTTTGATATCTCGTCTTCAGCTAGAAATTTAATTAATGAAACGAGCTTTTTGTAGTGCAAACAGATCTTGACTAATGGCTGAGCTGCTTCGGCTTTGTTTAACACAAATTCTCCCAATAAGTGAGCAATACTAGATGTGACAGGCTAAATTATTATTGTAATAAAATTTAATATATAGAGTTAATATAATCACCTTTTGAATAATCAAAAACTTGGTTACCTTGGTTTCGAGTGATGATAACAACAAGTTACGCAATGAATCGTAAAAATGACTAGAGAAAACATAATCTGAAACGTAATGAATGCGAAGTCGTAAAGAACCGAGATTTGGTTGGAGTTTGTCCGAGACAACTTGTGGTTGAAGATAGTACCTAATGGCAATAGTTGTATTAAATGTTGATTCATACAAGTTAATCAAACAAACCATGCTTTATGAGTGCCATTGATTTGAAATCGATTTAACGGTATTCTAACTTCTCCAAGGAAGGTGCTTAATTTTGAGCAAGTCTTGGAATCTTGCACAGCAATCCTTTATATTGATAAATATATAACAATAAATATTAATTTAATAAGAAATTTATTTTTAACAATATTGCCTAACTTACCTAAGTTCTGAATTTGCAAGAAGACTATCAAGAATGAGATGAGAGTCCCCACTTAGGTTTGAATATTTATCAAGAGGTATCTGAAAAAATTACACATATCAACAGGCTGTTCTCAAAGCTCATATCTCAACGTACTTCAAATGAAAACGTCTCATCAAAATGAGGATTGAGAGTCTTCTTTTTTACTTTAGATCTTTTTGTGTAGAGGTCGTTAAAAATTTTCAAGTTAAGTAGAAAAAATGAATCACAGCACTCTTCCGAAATATCTTTACATTCATATACACTTTAAGTAAAAAAACAGTTGTTTTGTTAAATAATAAAATTCATACATGCAAAAATAAACATACCATGTAATTATTCTAAGGCAGTTCGAATTTAAAATATACTGTGGTTCTACTAAAAGGCAAATCTTGCCTTGAATCTCGGATTCATGATTGATTGGTAGTAATGGAAACCACGATTCTTCAGAGTTGAACCGTTGAAGATAGTTCTGACCAATAATAACTTTTCCCAACGGACGATTTCGAATAGTATTTACAGAGCGCTCCCGTTCATATAGATAGATAGACAAAAAACGAAATATTCTTGGAATATCAAAATAAAATTCTTCACCAAAGAAAGGACTAGAAAATATGCCAAAAATAAAACAATCTTGTTATCCACATATAGAATAAATATATTAAAATTAATAATACCTTTGAGTCCTATCACTTGAGCAATGAGTGCGAAAGATCTCTTCACGGTCTAACCTTATGACACAAAAACAGTCTTTTAAGAAGGCAGTTCCATTTCTTGGTTGAAGATTTTTTGCTTCGCCTGATACAATTCAAAAAACAAGAAAACAAAAGAGTAAATGTGTAAGACTATGTGGTCAAACATACCAATGCGAATACGAAGCTGCTGTATAAAACGAACATTGTCTTGTTCCGCCAATGAGTAACTTTGATCCATTGCATTGCGTTTCAAAATTCAATCACATTAATCAAGAAATGACAACTAAAATAGTTGTTAAACACTTGTATGTAAAAAACTATTTTTAAAAAACTATAGCTATAAAATATTAGTACCACGTAATTTGGCGGGGGAGAGACTTAAAGAAAGCGAGTGACAGCGAAACAATAACAAGAGGGCGACTGTCTATGGGGTAAGAACAGCATGACCCACAAGAGAAACCGCAGTTGAGTGTGTAGCAAAGTGACACTTGAAGACAATGGCAGCGCGCAGATGAGACCAGTGATTCCAGTCATACGGTCGTTCTCTCCCTCTCTCTCTCTCTCTCTCTCTCTCTCTCTCTCGTTGTGAGACGCCTCTGGGCACACTGGCTGATGCTGTCCAACAGGCTAGTTCTGTCTCTTCCAGAACGGTAGCAAGATGAGAAGCGCGACCATGTCGAGATGGCTGCACACACCACTCCACACCTCGACACCTTCTCCAACGAGGAGGGCATTTACAAAGGCAGCTGAGTGCTTTTCATCAATTCACTTTAACAACTATGATTCATAGGACAACAATAATTCTCAACAATTGAATACTAGGAGAATTTCTTAAATCTTAATGCTAGGCAAAATCAGACATTATTGCTTTCTGATGGACTAGCTGAAAGCGATTGCGGGAAAGACTACGAAGCTTCACACCTCCTTTTTGCAAAGGGTGTCGAGGTGTAGAGAGTACGCAACAGATAGCCCTCTGCTACTGCACTAAAACCATTGCAACGAGCGTTGCTTGAGCGAGCTAGCGCGCCAGACCACAGCTCCAACAGTTTTCCACTACAGTTGTGCACAGCTTTGCACTGCTTGGCACAGCTCGCTCCATCACAACTGTGGCGAAGGCACTGCGCGCGTTCCTGCTGCATCCATTGCTCGAAATGGCGCTCCGAGGGTGCCATTGACCAGAGGTGTTTTTCTGGGGTAAATCATAATTTTTCCAAAGCACTGTAGAAGAGTAGTCAATCACCCGCTTGCCGCCAGGTAACGCCACAGTCTATGAAAGAAAACAGTTGGAAAATTATAGTTTATCCCAGAAAAAATACTTCCATTGACCACTCACTATCACTGCCATTGCGCATGTTCATCTAGATGGCTATTTCAACTTTCTTCATGACAGACATTTCTATTTTACTTCTTTTTGCTTTTAGTCAGATACTTTTTACCAATTAGAATCTTGATAGAAAAAACGACGTAAAGCGTTATCTAAGTTTGTAAGTTGATCTTTTCTTGAGATGGAGTAAGAGGTAGTAGAGTGCGACCCTGTCCTATAGCGATTTTCAATGAAAATTCCATCTTCGTGCATCAACCAAAAAACTTCTTGGGTCTTTAGTTAAAAATTTTGTATCAAACATAAAAGTCATAACCCTCGAGGGGATATCCGAGTTGTTAAATTACAAAACACTGTACGAAAATCAGTTCTCCTTAAACCAAACAACTTTTGCTTGATCTTTATTTGACATTGTTTTTTCTTAAACCCCTATATACAGTAGCGCCCCAGGAACACTGATCCCGCACTACACACCGGAGAGCTGCTAAAAGCATGCACAACACAAAGAGC